>OY282559.1:298691574-298996574 GCA_958295665.1 Tipula vernalis | reverse complement strand
TCTGCTAAGTTAATTTAGCATAAAATAATAATTTTTACTTATCTCTTAAGAGAATTTAACATATAGATATGTTATTTTACTTATTTGCTAAGTGAATTTAACACATAGATTTATTAGTTTACTTATCATCTTCTTTTGATTTTTCAATAATCTTAACGATTAAAGGTGGATTTATATTATCGGCTCGTCTCAGAACAGTTCATACCAAAAAAAATTTGTTACATGCATTTACTATGAGAGTATTTATATTATCAGTACATTTCCGTGCAGCACAGTACAGCGCATATCGAATCATCCCAAAAGAATAATATTGTGAAAACAAATCGCAAACGAGAAGATGCGAAAGAAAAACGAAATACATAATTCGAAATAATAAATAATAAATATAATAATAAATATTATAATAAATATAATAATAAATATTTTTTCGTACTTTGTTGAGATGTTGCATTCATTACATTCCCATTTACAGATATTATTACATATATACGTATATATTTATTTATTCGAAGAGGAAAAAATATTAAATATTAATAATATTATTATTGTATTTAACGTTCTATGTAATCCATCGTACAATAGAAGATTCGAATGGACACCGAAATAAATATGAACGCAATATATGAACTGAACCGAGCTGATAATATAAATTGTTGATGTATGAGACGAAACATGAATGTGCTGAGCCGCGCCGATAATATAAATCGACCTTAAAACGAACATTCGACAAGGAGCATCACAAATTCACAAACGAGACAATCTATACGAAGATCATCAGGAAGAACTTCGGAAAAACGAATTGTATGACGAACAAAATTAAAATTGTATTACATTTGCATTCAAACATGTTTATTTAATAAACTTACATACTTATAAGGAAATGAATATACACAAAGGAAAAGTTTTTTATTTTCAAAAGGCGCAATATTTTCGTAGTTATTGACGTAGTTATTCGATAAGCGAGGATGTGCATTATATAAATAATTTTAGAGCTAACTCGACTAGACCCACCAAATTGTTTAGGTCGAGTCGAGTTAACTAAAAGATGGCTCGACTCCGATTATAGTAAAAGATAACCTAGGTTAAAACCAGGTTGAACCCTAAGCATAAACGTAATGAATGATGAAAAAATAATAATTCTTGAATGTTCGAACGTTCGAATTTTCAATCCAATCACGTTTAAAAAATTCAATTAAAACTGTTTCCAGAAAAAAAACTCAAAAGCGTCCTTTTACAAGAAATATTAAATGATTATTTCAACTCGGTTTCAACTTTATTTGAACTCGATCCTATTTGAACTCTGCAGCATATACACCTAAAAAGATAACTACAAAATGATCCAAAGTTAACTAAAAGATGACACGACCCCGAGCATAAACGTACTAACGGCTTGCCTTGGGTATCATTTTTTTTCGTGGCGTCGCATTCGCATATCGATTGTTGAGAGAGTGGAAAAAACCCAATGGTACATTCGAGAAAAAAATTTACATTTGTCGTGCTATCGGATTTTTCCACTCTCTATATGCGCTCATTATGATAATAAATAAAAGAAAAGTAAAAATCGAATTTCAGGGTGGGCCAACCGGGATAGGCAAGCTACGCAAACCAGGATAAGCAAATCAGTTTTAAATTAAATTAACGTTTTAAATTAGTCGCCCTTGTTCTTCACGAGTAAGTTATAATTAATAAAAAAAACGATTTTTTTGAAAATGTGTGTTTTACTTTTCCAATTTTGTTAAATTGACAATGCTTATGCTAATATGACTTGGCATGATTAGGTTAACTTAACAAAAATTTAAGTTGATTCAACAATTCTAAGTTTACGTAGCATACATTTTTTTTTGCGTGCAGATATGTACCTTAATGACTAATTTTTCATCAGCCGATCCCATTTTTCTTTCAACTCTTTTATTAAGGCTCACGATTCACTTTTATTATTAAATTATTTGTTTATTTTATTCAAATACACTTTTGACAGATGCGAGAAAATCTCAATTAGCAGTAGGATTGCCAACTTTGACAAACACAATTTTTAAAAAGTCGACTCTTGTGGCAGGAATTATAAATAAAAATTTGGTTAATATTTGTTAACCACTAATTTTTTTTGGATTAAGGCTAAACCATTTTCTGGTCTATCCAATACGATTGTTGTTGTATTTTTTTTTTAAAGACAAAAGCAATACACTTATTATAATTGAAGAAACAAACGTATAATGAGTATATTATTCGTTAGTCGTGGACAAAATATTGTAATAGGGCGAAAAAACGTTTGCCGGGTTCCGCTAGTTATTTATAATTGTATTTACCGCCGGATTTTTAAAGATGTTGTTGCCTGTTGAAGATTGCAATGATTTGTTTTGCCAATCGGATATAAGCATTTGTAACAAAGATCCCCTGACAAAAGTTTCATTTCGCGCTTTGATTTGATTACAATTAGCCCCAAAAGGCGAAACGTCCAAATAACAAATTATTCAGATCCGTAAAAAGTTTTAGTTCTGGGTTACTATAAATTCTAAAAGTATTACAGAGACTATTTTCGTAGTTCAAGAATACGCCAAGTGAGAAGAAGTTCTTCTCTGTTTATCTGCAAACACCAAACTTATATACAAACATTCGGTTATCCACCATTATATATTAATACTCATAATAATAATTCGTATAGATTAATATCTACCATTACTTAAAACATGTAACTTACAACGTTATTATATTTAAACGATAAGAACATTTTTTACAAGCCATCGAACCACATATTGCTATTTAACGTCCACATATAGAAATAATTATTACATTGAAAATTATTTACGAATCTATTAAATACACGACATGAGGGTTCGCAGCAACCCTATTCCCATAAATCTTTTCCTTTTTTCCTTGTGTTTGGCGTAGTCCATACACAACATAACAAACATAACAAAAAAAAATCGGCAGAAAACCCCAAATAAATAAACGAGCATGATCGTTTCATTTCTTACATAATTGCGGACCGTATAAATATGGGGTACGACTATTCTATAGACGAAAATACACGTAACGCATTTTATAACGTAAATACACACTTTGTAAAGTAGTTTTTCATAAATTTTCCACCCATCTCCTACATACATACATTATACACTTGTCGTCTACTCGCATTTATTGTAATACCATCATTGGGAATATATGTGTACATGTACGTTGACGGGAAGAAAATAAATGGAAAATCATTAAAAATGTGTTGTATTAAATTCACACATCAAACGATTTTTGATGTGCAAATAATTTCTTCTTAGTTTGATTGGAAAAACGTAAATCGTTTTGGAGAAGCAAAAAAAAAAAAAACAAAAAAAAAAAAAAAATGAAAGAAAAGAAAAGCAAAACAATAAACTTACGTACGACGGAAAAAACATAAAGTTGACATTTGGTTTCAAAAACAAAAAAAAAAGTTTTTGTTTAATGAAAAATTGTTATTGGATTTGATGTTTTGGACTGAGATGTTGAAACCGTATTTTCTACTTCTTCATTTTTCCCTATACTACCTCGTCTGTGTTTTCCAACTATAAATTGATGGATGTTAATGGATTTTTCGTTTTTATTTGTGAGTCTGTGTTTGTTACGAAAAAGAAAATGTTGTAAGGAATAATGAATGTATTTAATGATAAATGTGCTTGATTTATGTGGAATGTATACAAGAAAACAACAACAAAATTTAAAATGGCGTTAGGAAACTCGATTAAAATTGCAATTTCTCATATACATACACGAGCAAATAAAATCGGTTTAGAAAATGACAGAACACAATGTACCTAACATGTTTATAAAATATTCAAGTGTACATTAATAGGTTTATATATAAATACGAGTAAATGTTTGAGGCAAGCAAATCCTAATAATTTTATTATGTAACTATAAACTAACCGACCAGTTTAGTATGCAGGCCTATAAGTTAGTAAAACCTTAATATCGCTCGCCAATCGTGTGTATTTGGTGGTTGGAAAAAAAACGATTGATGGCACAAAAAATTGCCACTATCACTAGAATGATGCACTGAACTTTATTTGAGAAAAGTACACTGGGAATCCAAATATTGTGTTAACAAGGCCCATCATTATAGGGATGGCCCAGCATATGACCTAAAATATTTTTACAGGAGAAGGTAGCACACTCTCGATTACGCATGCAGCGTTAATTAAACTTTTCTTATCGACTAAGAATTTCAAGTATCAGAACCTCAATTTACTGTAAGATTTTGATTCGCACGAATTTTTATAGTACTGGGGCCTATTATGAAATTTTTCGATTTCGGAAATGATATATTTAATTTTAAATAAATTAATTATTTATAATATTAGAATATTAATAATAATAAATAATATAACAAATTTGATTTTCCAAGTTTCATAATAGGGTAAATTCGCCGCGTATCGAATATTTTCGATATCGTAAAAATTCGAATCGAAAAATTTCCTAGTAGATCCTCTACTCCCAAACAAACAACATCATGATGTGGAAAACAAAACATGATAGATTCCGTTTTTGATTTTGAGCGATTTAGAGAATAAGATCCGATAAATATGGATGCTATTTGTATTTAGCGGATTATTTAAGATTAAGTCAATCGAAAAGCTTAAAAACTCCTCAAAAATCGGTCCCAAGGACTGTATAAAAGTTAGTTGTAGAATCAGCACAAAAGTCAGCTCAGAATGAGCTAAAAGACTATCCTAAAAATTAGTCCACAAACCTAGCTTAAATGTTAGTCAAAAGTCACCCGAAAGATCCCAAAAGTCACATCAAGGCTAGAATTCGTAATACCATCATATTCCCATAAATAAAAACTCCAAAAAAAATTTCAAAAAAATACTAAATTTTGTGCCACATTAAAAAGGAAGCCCACATAAAATTTTTATTAACTACAGTATGAAAACAAAAGGATGGTACATAATTTCTTGTCATTCTTCCGCAGGGAGAGGGGACCAATGCTAAGCGGCTTTGGGGAGTTTTTTTATTTTAGTATATGAATAATTATTAAACCACAAAAATTTCTCAAAAATGTTCTAATTTCTATGAATGTTAGAATTCAAAAAAATCGTGAAAGCGGGGGTTTGGGGAAGCCCCATCCCCTCAAGCATAAAACGAATTAAAATAATATTTTAAAAATTTGTTATGTAAACTTTATTTTTTGTGATTTTTTGTTTTTTGCGATTAGTTTACTTTGGATAACGATACCAACCGCTAAAATTCACAATCAAAAATTAGCTCAAATTCAAAATTTCTTTTGGCAGTCTTACAGTTTCTTTTTGGATTGTGATAAAATTTATCAAAATTAGGTTAGAACATGAAACTCTTCTCTGATCTTGGCCAAAGAAATGGAATTAACTATGTATCAAGATAATCAGGAGAATAACTAAATTTGTTCAAGGTGGCGCTTTTAGAATTGCGGAAAAATTCGATGGTGTAAAAATTGTTAAAAACTAATAAAATTAATTAGTTAATAAGGTTCAAAAGACTGTTTTGTCGGTAAGGTTTTTAATTTTCCGTGGTACCGTTTGGTGTCTGAAACCATTTTTGTTATACATCATTTCTGTTAATGTTTTTGCCCTATAAACATTTTCTAATAATTTTTCAACTTTACTTCACTTCAATAAATGAGAATGCTTTAAACAGAAACTAAAACAGAAGGAAGATGAAGTGTCTGATGTTATTTGAATGTTAAGTGATTTACTGAATGTTTGCATACACCCTAATTATCTGAACGGCTTTTCGAGGTATAATACGAGGATGTGGTGCTTCATTAATAACTGCTCCCGCATCCTTCCGATATTTTTCCCTTAGATCATTACAGTGGCTTAGCAATAGAAGGAAAGTTGTTTATGAACGGCCAGTGGCAAGGAGTCTAACAAAATCACGTAACTATGATTTCCCCTCAGGCCGTTCAAAAACATTTTAATTTTCAATAGGTATACTGAAAATATAGGTAGATTTTCGAACATGTTGTCATGTTCGTCAACATTGTCAACATGTACTCATCCTCCTGATTTGGCAACCAAATTGTTTTTGACATGTCGTTACCACCATTCATTCTTAATGTCACCAATGATAAAACTCGAGAACTCAGTAAATTCTCCCAGGATGCTTTTTTGGCCACCGTTTGAATATGTAACTCTACCTGATATTGATTGCAATTTGATTTCAAAATTCGTTTTTAATTTTGGCCCCCACAATTTTTAATGGCATACCGCTTAAATTACACAATTGTCAAAATAACAAAACATATACATATGTGAATAATTTGTGTGTTTTTGAGGTGTAGAAGAAATTATTGTATTATTTGTTATTCTAATGGGTGGAGCATTTAAATTGAGACAAGCAAATAATTCGAAAACGAGCAACTTCTTTGATATAATTAGGTAAGGGTTTTAAATTTCGGCAAGTGTTTTTTTGATCCATGCATTAATTCTAGACATCACAATACCTTCGTGGATTTAATTTTCAGTGAAGCGCGAGAGTGAGTAATGTTTTACATGATTTGAGCCTGGGTTGTTTTTTTGTCACAATTACTAAACGAATTTAGATTGAATGTGCGCAATACATTTTCAGAAAAAAATTTGCAATAATTGTGAGTACAACGATTACTATAACAAGTATTTGCCTTATCTACAATTGCTAACAAATGTCTCCTTTCAATTCAGTTTCATTTTCGGTCATACCATACGCATCTGATTCAAATTAACAATGTTGGACTAATTTATCCAAAATATGATCAGTGTTTTTATCATTACAAATTTCAAAACAATGCACGACCTTGTTTTCCGGGTTATACATTTTTTGATGATTTTAAAATGCTCATCAATATTTGACAACAGTTGTTTTCGAGCAACCAAATGGTCGTCTTTTAATTCTAGATTTAAATACCACAACTAAATTTTTGGTGAACACCTTTGAAATTGACAAACATTCCTAAAGTCGTTACTAACTAATAGAAATTTGTGGAAAATTTGAAAACCAATTCAGGCTTATGGTATCAATATTTTTAATTTAGATATCGTGTTACATAGAGTTTTCAAATGGGAATTCATAATTGTGGACGTGTCGTTAGAAAAGAACCGCACTAATCGTTGTTTTGCTGGAGGAGAGAATTTGCGATCCATCAAAAACTTATCGTATGGAATTAAATGGATCCCCTGTTTCGTGTAAGACGAGACATTTGGTGCCGGACAAATTTAAAATTGCAAAGTTAGAGTTTGCACATCTCATCGCTCAAGACAATTGTCGACTTAGTTACTATAAAGATTGAATCGTATTACTATTCTTGATGAGTACTAAATTTTGCATCTTCAAGATTTTTTGTATCAACTTGAAGGTTGCACATCTTTTTCAACTTTTGATCTAGTCCAAGATTATCATCAAATTCCGATCGAGCCATCTGATATTCCAAAAACCGCTATTTCAACTTGCTTTGGTTTATTCGGGTTTACTAAATGAATTTTGGACTCAAGAATGTTGCAAAAACTTTTCTAAAACTAATGCATTCTGTACTGTTGGGGTTAAGTTTTGCTTTCGTTTAAAGAAAACTACAACAGCTAGAGATTGTACTTAAAAAATTATCAGATAATGGAATAATCATTAATCCTATCAAATGTATGTCTGTTTCTTAAACATAGTTAATGCACAAGGTACTTTACCCGTTTAAACCACCTTTAACACCATTAATAACATCTTGAAAGGTTACAAGAAAGACAGACAGTAAAACTCCTATTAAATGGTCAACAGCATTAAACTTCCCGAAGCAACGCTTTCATCGCCATTTATTGGTGTCGTCTATATTATCTTTAAAACTCTTTGATATTTTCAATCGTTAGTTTGTCTCCAGTCTGGTTTTGGGGCTTTGTTTAACCTGTTTATTGTATTAGTTTGATTGGCGTGCAAATGCAAGTAACTTGTGTTCTTTGGAAGTTTGGCAATTTATTTTCCACAACTGAGTTTAGGTTAAGAACCGATTTTGACAACCGCGTATTTCTCATTTAATGGCATTTGGCGTTATTGGATCCAAACTTAATGATGATAAGATGAATTTGGATGATTTCAAGTACTCGTAAAATAAGAATTTTATTTTTTAAGAATTTTAATTTGTCAGTATGTAATCAGTTGATTTTTCGGCATTTTTTATAGACAAATATATTAATTGTTCATGGAAATCCCAACTGATTATAGGCAGACAAATTAAAATTCTTAAAAAATATTCGTGTGGGCATAATACACACACACAAATGAGGTTTCTCCAGGGGTTTTTGATATTTGATATAGTGAATATTAATTCGCTATGTCAGTACGTTCTGGCCAGATACTTAATGTGAGTGGCTAGAGTAGAATTTTTTTGTAATTTGGTCATAGCTACCTGATGAGTAGACCAAATTTTCAGTACGAAACCAAACTACCAGCATAAAGAACTTATGGAGGGTTCCCATTTGTGCAGAGTGGTACATTAGTATATCTCTTTGGGCCTTCAGCCAAAATTACGGGGAGGGGCAAAGATATTTCTGATTTTTTTTTTTCAGTAAATATGTTATGAGCGATTGGCCTCTGTATTTTTCTGATTTACCAAATCGAAAATATTGAGATTGCCATGAACAATTAACATATTTGTCTATAAAAAATGCCGAAAAATCAACTGAAGAATTTTATTGAATAAATTTTTAGAAATTTTGATTAGTTTTTGTCTAATTATTTAATGTATTTTATCGAAATATGCTTTATTATTTAATGTATTTTATCGAAATGCCACCCTTCCTATGTACAGGTCTGCCAGCAATAACAACAAACAAGGCATTTTCCGTACTACCTGCCCAACTCAGTCAAGGACACGGGTGCCTCACATATGCCGAAACCCGAAACCCCTTATGATCGGCCCTAAGAGAGAATAGAGAGGGCTTTGAATCATAATTTTGAAACTTTTTTGAATTTCGAAATTTTCTGGATCAACATCAACGCAACAAAAATGCTCTGTTTACTCTTTGGCCTGTACTTTAACTAAAAATTAATTCTTCGTCATGAAACTTGAAATAAATTTATGAAATAAAAGTATTTTTTTGATAGAATTTAAAAATACAAAACTTCCCTTGATTTACCGATATTACTCGGGAGATATCGACAAATATCTGATTTGTAAGTTTATTGTCCAATTATCATTTGAACTAAAAAGATTGTGAATTCATTTTCGGTTCGCATATTTCCCTTAAATCAAAGTTTCTCTTTTCGTAAAAATGAAATTTTTGAAGTTAGGAGAATAAAAGTAATCGAAGATGCTGCACGCATGGCATGTCACAAAGAAAATTGGTTGAGATACATGCGGTTGTGGTAAAACACAAATTGCAAGTAATATTATACCTAATTAGATTGCGCAATTGCTTTCAATGATTGAAGGTTATGAAGCAAAAGACATCTATAATCTCGACGAAACCGGTTTATTTTATAGAGAGTTACCTATACTAAATCATTTTGTCACTAAAGGAACAAATACACATGGTTCCAAAAAATGGAAGCAGCGAATCATCTTAATGTTGTGTGTCAATGAAATTGGGCAAAAGAGAAACCCCCTTGTAATCAACTCGTCAAAACGGCTAATATGTTTTAAAAATATGAACATTTCTAAGTTAGGAGTAGAGACCAGTTCCACTTTTGAATTTAAACTAATAGAAACAATTATTTTATGTTGGACAATGTAGCAGGGTATCGAACGAAAATGGAGACTGCGGATAATTTGGATAAATTGGTGAAACAAATTAGTTTGGCTGATGTGATTGGTTATAAAAAGGAAGCATGGCAAAACATCAGCGAAAACAAATTGAAAAATGTTTCGCTAAATGTAGCTTGGTAGCATCGAGTTGAAATATTGACACAAACTTAAATGGAAATATAGAACCACAAAATGATGTAATCTCTATCGGTAATTGCGGAAATTTAGAATTCGATTTGTTTAAGAACAATGAACGACTGGGAGACCCAATTATTAAAGAACAAGAATCCGATACTATAGCAGTAAAACCATCTCCTATGAATAAAAGCTTTTAATTTAGGGAATGGAAAGTTGTTAAACCATTTTTTATGAGTGTGAACGAATTCTACAAATAGAAATCATAAAGTAAAGTAAAGTTCATCAAGGCAAACTACTTTCTCAGATTCGAACGGGTAGAATTTCACATAAATTCTTTAATTGCTCATGTTTTATTAATTTGACTGTTTACTTTATTTTATCTTAAACTTTTTATTTATTTACAGCTTTTATTTTTATGTGATAATAGAAACAAATGTAATCCTATGAAATTACCTTTAATATGTGAATGAAATATCTAAAACATTTACTTATATAACTAGGTATGCGTTTTTTATTGTTTTTCTTTAAATCGACCACCTCTTGAAAATAACATTTTTCCCTGGTACACTAGGTGGTCGGCTTAAGGAAGTTTCACTGTACCTAGATTTTGATTCCGCTAATTCAAGTTATCATAAATTTGTGTGTGCTCAAATTTGGATTTTAAATATTTCAATTCTAATTTTAAGAATTCTGTTTGGAAATTTAGATAGCAACAGGAAATATTTAGAATTTTGCTTTAACCGGAATCGAAAATAGTTCTCATTCTGCATATAACAATGCAATTGTCTTTAAAATAAAAACCATTAAATATATATTGTTTAAACTTTAAAACAATATACATAATATAGAAGAAGTAGTTTCCAAATATAATAGAAAAATTAACTGCATACATGCATGAATATATTATAAGTAGGAAAAGAACGAAATCAATAAATTAAGATGAACACATGAATAAGTTTTTATAATATGTATAAGAAAACTTGAAACAATTGAAAAGTAATGTTCTACATAATACATGATTTATGCATTAAATACATTACATATCGAATATATAAAATTCATGTTTTATTATGTTTTTGAACATAAATTTAAACATAAAAACTAAATGTTGGTAGCAGTTAGTTTTTATTGTCGTTTTTTTTCAATGCTTTACCCTGCACCTTTAGTATACGATTTTGCAAGTTGTGCCGCGGTAATGCAATATCACTTGATTAATGATATAACTATTATTGTACATACAGTAAATAGGAGACAGATTATGTAAATGTGATTAATCGATTATATCACCACGTATTTCTATACATCACATTGTTTAATCATTGTAATATGTTTTTGATTGAGGTAGGTTTATAAAATTTGTATAAAACGTATATTTTTATACGCATCACGAATCTCTTGTGTATTCTGGCATAAATATTTAAGTTCTGCAATCACATTGCACCACTTCCAATATTATATTTACCTACGTATACAATACAGATTTAGAATGTACACTTTTTTACATAAAGTAAATTGCCATATTATGCTGAAATTCCCAAAAATCATTTTTTATTGATTAAATATACGATCATATTTATCTCATTAAAAAATCAACAGTATTACAACAATAACAATTACCATAAAAACATTTCCATTTTCCTGTTTTTTTTTTTTTTTGTTAATGTTTTTCCATTTTAACGAGTTTTTATTTCGTTTGTGCTTTGCTTTCTGCAAAAAAGCGTACGTTAGTACAGTCGTACAAACATAACAACGGAAATAAACAACAACAACAAAAATATTTTATTTAAGGAATCCACTTTGTGCTAAGCTTTGTAATAATCCTTCGTATTCCTTTTATTTTTGTTTTTTTCTTGCATTTAACTAACCTTTAACATTTTATTTTATTTTAAATAAATTTTTAATCATTTTTTTGAATTACATAAATTGATAACTTCTTTTTTGCTGGAGGTAAATATCGTACCTAGCAGGAGCAATATACGAACAGGATATATTGAAGTAAACAATTGGAATTTTAAATTATATTTGTGGTTCTCAAGAAATGCTTGAAGGGATTAATAATTTTAAGAGAGCTTCGGCTTACCGTAATACTACAGATTTAATAATTTAATAATAAAATGCTACGAAATTTTAACTGTATATGCTTTTGTTTAACCTGATTCTAGTCTAGTTTTAATTTTTGTTGTGGGCCGGGCACTTCAAATTCGATAAACAGATCCAAAGCACGATTAGCTTTTGGTTATTGTATTGTAAGTTGATTTTAAATTGATCAAAATTGCGTCACTGAACCAGAAGTTATCTGTTTGCCTTTTTGATTTTTTTGAAGTATTCGGACAATGAACGCTTCTTATAATTATTCCATGGTGCTGAGTGTACCGTGATAGACAAAATAAAGTTTACATTTAATAATCACAATAAACCATTTTACGAGCTATTGCAGGCACGGAGTGTGTCAGCAATCTAACCAAACCGGTTTCGATCCCGAGATATGTAGCTCTTCGTACACTGAGAGAAATCGTATTCTATTATTACGAATATCTAATAATCAAATGCACAAAATAAAAATTTAACAATTTTCAAGTCTAAAATGCATCATATCAAGATCTGTAAGCACAAATGAAGACAAAATGCCAATTTTTCTGCACAATCGTGCTTTTACAAATTGATTATATTCTCCATTTGACAGGATGCAAAAATACATAATTGAAGACTAGTACGCCATAGTAGAGTATTATCAATTTGAATTGGAGACTTGTATGCTTCAAATGATAATTTTATCAATTTTATAAAATTATGCAGCATTTAGTCACGATTGAAGTAAAAAATTTGAAATTAAATTGAGAAAATTGGTTTTCTTGATTGGGCATTTTAATATAGTTTTGGTTTGAATCATTTATTCTCAAATAAATTAAACTGTTAGAATCAAGTTAAGAAAACTAATGTCTTTCAATATTTGGCGAATCATGTTTACAGCATTGCTACATAGCACAACTGTGAACGTTTTCCTAAAAACGGATTTCTATTTTATGATTAAATCATCATCAGTTTAGCCACAAATGAATAATATGGCATTTCTGGCCTAATTTATTTAGTTTTCCTTAGTTTCTCAGTATACGCTTTGACAATTTATTACTTCAACAAAACAATGACCAGAAATTTGAGTCTATAATGACGGGTTTTTTGTTGATACTGTATAGTGTATAAGGGTTCATTTAGAATTTTTGTTAATTAAATTCCACGCAGTAACAATATTTTCTTTCTCAATAAATTACAAAGTTCCAAATAGCGTATCATCCCCTCATACTACAGCACCGTATATGCATTTACTCTTTATTAACCACTGTCAGATTGATTTGAAAAGTAGTATGATGTATGGTTACTGAAATGAATTGAAGGTTTTAGGAGCAATTGATCGTTAGGATTTTGTAACATCACTCTTTTTCGATATTCGACCAATTATTGAATGCTCAACTATATTTACGTATATTTCCGGGCTTCTATGCATACATTTTGTATAAGCTAATTCACAAGTAAAGTTGAAAAAATCGATTTTTGTCGAATATCGGAAAAAATGTTATGCAAAATCTCTGTCCTGGTATAAGTGGAATAAATGTTTAGATACTATAATTGTCACATTGAGATTCACCACCTATTGAAACTGATGTGATTCATTACAACTGGCCAATTTCCATTAATGGTTTCAATATCGAAATCCGCAGAACGGCAATGGAAGCCATTGAAATGTTTTGTTTGAAACTGCACTCATATCGTTTGTAGTGAAACAGATAATGATAAAAAACACATAAACGGATTAAAATTATAATACGCATAGTGATTTAGGAACAACATATTCCATATATTTACATATGCGCCAATTAATCATTAAATTATAAATAAGTACAGATGGTTTTCATAGTTGTTATTCAGCATTGCTCAATCTGTATAAAGAAACATGTTCATATAGGTATGCATAACTAGAATCACATCAAGAATTAAATTCTTTATTTCTTAGCATTATTCATAATTTTAATTTAATCAACAGTTTACAACTACTAAATTTGACTGTAGTAGTCTCAATTTAAGATGATACATGTCCAATGAAATGAAATATATAAATACAATATGTACTCCAGTGATGTATACTAATATCAATATGAAACTAAATACGTACATTCATACAGGTTTTTCTTGTATTATCCTTAAATTGAGAATAACATCAATTATTTGAAACTAAATTATCTTATGTTTTTGAGAATACTATTCATACTCGTTGGAACAACGTATCAATTACATTTATCTCTTGTTTTCATTCAGTTTGTTTGAAGAATTCAATCAGTGAAGACTTGTGTTAAAAAATATTTTATTTTTATATATGGGAATTCTTTTTCAAATCGCCCCCCCCCCCCTCTACCCATTTCAATTTTGGGGAAAAACATTTTTTGACCACACGAAAAAATTCGTCAAGAAGTCTAGTTTTTGATATCGTTAGGGGTTTAGAAAAGAAAAAATATTCTAACCTCAAAAAAACTATCTAAAGTGAGGTATATTTACCAGCCGTAAACGCCGAAGTTCTAAATCATCAGGTGAATATTGAATACCTAATTAAAAAATTTTAAAATTTATGAAAATTAATTTATTTGGCAGACGAGTCATCAAAATTTACAAGTGAAGTTAAGGTAAGCGAAACGCATTTAGCGAACAAGAAGTGGCTAAGTTGCTTTCACGAACCGTGGGAAGCCGTCGAGTTGAGGTGGCAGTCAACATTTGTGGGAAGACGAGAGGAACTACACAGATTCGCCATCGTTAAAAATTGAGGAAAACTAAGAATGGAAAACCATATGCAAAATATAATTTATTGTAATACACAAAATTTACATAAAATATACAAAAATTTATGTAAAAATTATAAACTTATTATTATTTAATAATAAATTAGAATAAGAACATTACGTTATGTTTGATTATAATAATAAATAATTTATTTTATTTTAATAAATAAATAGTAAAAAAATTAATTAAATCAAGTATTTTATTTATTTTTATTAACATTTAAACACTCACTATGGAAATATTTTATTCTTAAATGGAGAATTACTAACCGTATAATAATCGTCAATATTTCTGATACAAGAATACGAGAATGGAAATCATAGTCTCAAAATGTGAAGTGGAGTCTCAAATAATTTCTACTGTATTCTAAAATCAACCAACATCTCAAATTGAGAATTCTGGTTTCAATAACATCTTCTGTATTCTCAAAACAAACCTTACCCAACATGTCAAATTGAGAACAGTAGTTTCAATAACATCGCCCTTCATCTCAAATGATATCATATCCTGTCAAATTTTTATGATTTTTAGTCTCAACTTGAGGAAACTTTTCTTAATATTACTGCTTTTCGTCTCAAATGAAAACTCACTCGCACAAATTTTGTGAATTTTAGTCTCAAGTCATGTACAGTAAGCTCAAATGACATGAATGTTGTTCTCAAATGAATTCTTATCAAGGAAATTTTCTTATCGTTTATGAATATTAACATCAACATGAATAAAATTTTTCATCAATCAAGCATAGAAAAAATATAATCCTGATCACTTTAGTCTCAATTATTACAAAATTATTCATATTTTGAGCAAATGTAACAAAAACTATTGATGATTTGCAAACATATTATTCCTAAATTAATTTTTTTATTCTTAAAAACAAGCTACACTTTCATGAATTGAGATTACTTTTGTTAACACATTTACAATTTATAAACTACAAAATTTTGATATTAAGAGTATTAGATTTAAATGAAGAATCGTACTTTACTTCGATTATACATTTATTTCTCAATTTTAGCATTTTTGTAAACCATGAATTATCAAGGTTTTTTTAAAATTATTCTCTAAATGAGACAAACTTTGCTTAGCGCATATTTAAGCAGCTTTTTTGCTCAATTTCATACCTATTGTAATCAATATGAGCAATCATTTCTTTCAGTGTATTGTCTTTCACAACCAGAAGATGCTAAACCGTTCTTTATACGCTGTGTTGTAAGGTATTAATAATTGAAATGTATTTTATTAAACACCCTATTATAAATGAAATTACTGTAAACATAAAATTTGTAAAATTTTAAAGATTGAAAAACAAAAAAATTCAGGCAGTCTGTCTGAGTCCGTATTCTAATAAAAAACAAAAAATTAAATAAATCTTATATTCAGAACCAAATAAACCAAATAAAATATTCGAAAGTCGTTTAATTAACGTGTATTAAAGTGTGGGATAACGATAGTGATCGACGGCATCACAACATTAGCGGCAGCGGAGGGATCCGCTAATTATTAGTATAAAAAATTCATACATGACACGCGTTGATATTTTTTTTTGATAATTGGATCTCAAATTAAAAACTATTGAGCCCAGATCACACGGCGAATTTATCACACTGATATACAGCTACGAGTATACATATAATTATCATGATGAAATACAGCCAAAGAGAATAAACACCAAGTCCAATATTAACTAAATTGAAGTAATACTACCGATTCTGAACAATCATCTTCGGAAAGTGAATCCGAAAAATCACGTGAAGTAAACATTACTCAATTGAATCTAATAGTGAATAAAGATAAAAATCCTGCATATCCTGAACTACATTCAAAAATTGAATCTGAAAATTTGGTTACAGAAAATATTACTCAAAACGCATCTTTTCAAAATACAAAACAAGTTAAAATGTAGTTTGAAGTTAAAATGTAGTTTGACATATCTGTTTTTCTAAAAATTATCCCTGTATATTCGGGCTGTAGCTCAGACCTACATTATTTTTTACAGTGTTGTGATACATATTATGATAGTTTAGCCGTAGATAAAGAACAAGAAAAATTTCTTCAGCTTATTCCGACACGTATTAAAGGGTTAGCTTTTGATAAAGATATTAAATATATTGAATATGGCAAATGGCCAGATTTGAAAATGGCTATAAAACGAAATTGTAAAGAAACACGAACTGTAGAACAAATTTATCTAGAATTAGTGCACGCGCATCAAAAGACAAATGAAAGTTCACAAGAATTCGGTGACTGAGTGGAAAAATTATTATATGATTTGATGGACGCAAGTGTAGAAAATCAAATTGTAAAAAATATGCACACGAAAACCGTACTTCTTGCATTAACTAACAGATTACCACCACCAGTCAAAGCGACAGTTAAGGCCTTGAGATGTACCGATTTAAAAGATGCAATAAAATGTGCCGTTGACGAAGAACTTTCGAACAAATTTTTTCAAAATATCTCTCCTAGTCCTACTTTTACACATCGACCTCCAAAGTGCCAACTTTGTGTCAAATTGGGACATATCGCAAGACAGTGTCAAACTATCTATTCATATCAATTTCCAAATCAACAACAACATCCAAATCATCATAGGCCAAATAATCGAAATTCCTTATTCTGCTACTTTTGTAAAATTTCTAGACATCCGTTCGAAGAGTGCCGTAATAAATTTCGTTATCAAAATAAACAATATAGCCAATAAAATTCTAATAATTTCACTCCATAAAGCAATTCAAATAGAAACATTCAATCCAATCCGGAAAACTTGGAACAGCTCGGGTCGTCAGGTACTCCAATTCGAGCAATAGATCATCAGAGTACCTCGAAACCAACACAATCATTATATCGTTAACATTTCAAAATCATACGCCAAAATTTAATTTAAACTCGCCTATTCATATTAAAAATATACAATGTACCTCAACAAAATCCAAATTTGTCAAGATACATTTAAATTCATTTTCTACCAACCTAACTGAAATTCCTTTATTTTTAGTGGACACAGGAGCCGACGTTAGTCTTTTTAAGTTAAAATATCTTGATCCAAATACATTATTATATCCCAATATGAAATGCTCTATTACTGGAATATCTGACGAGCAGTTACATACCATTGCAGGTTGTAATTCTCACATCATTTAACCGAACAATATTCAAATACCTCAGCTATTTCAAATTGTTAAAGACGATTTTCCTATTCCATGTGGGGGCATTTTAGGTAACGATTTTATGGAGAAACACAATTGCATCGTAGATTATCAAAGCGAAGTTTTAAAAATTCCAGAAAGTCCAGGTAGTTCGAAATATTCAGATTGGTCATTCAAATCTATTCAAAACAAAATCGGTGAGATTATTCCGCCACGATCGGAAATAATTGCACGCATCAAGGTCAATAAAATATCGAATTATGAACCGAATACAAATTATTTTATGTTTAGCTCAAGAAGCTTTGCCTGGAGTTTATACCTCTAACTGTCTCACGGAAATAAATAATGGTTTCGCTCACGTTGGAATTGTGAATACTACAAATGAAGAAGTTTACTCGGACCTCATATCTGTAGATATTCAACCAACTCAAAATTATTACTTCTACAACCTAAGAACTTGGAATAATGTAGTATCTCAAAGATTGGAAACTCTACAGTCTCAAATAGATACGTCGCACACGAAAATTAATAATTGAAATTTGTAGAGATTATAATGACATATTTCATGTAAAGGGAGATGTACTTACGCACACTAATTGCACTACACATAAGATTCCACTAGTATCTGATTCTGTTTCACCTGTTAATGCCCATACAAAACCATATAGGCCACCACAAAGCCTAAAACCTGAAGTTAACTCGCAAATAGCTAAAATGCTTGATCAAGGGAATATTGAGCACAGCACAAGTCCTTGGAATTCACCACTTTTAGTGGTTCCCATAAAATCAATTGACGGCTCTAAAAACGGCAAATTGGCATTGATTTTAGAAGAGAAAATGAATGAACAGTCGGTGATGCATTTCCTCTTCCAACTGGGAAACTCTACGTATTTCACGACCTTAGATATAGAAGACGGATATCATCAAGTACCCATGGATATTAATGATAAAAATAGGAGTGCATTTACCACTAGCTATGGACATTATCAGTTCCAGTGTATACATTTTGGTCTTAAAGGAGCACCTGGAATGTTCCAGAGGCTTATGAATGCAGTTTTGTTAGGTTTAAACGTCGTATACCTCGACGATGTAGTATTTTATGGATGTAACTTGCAGGATCACAATCGTAAACTAGTAGACGTATTCGAATGTTTTAGAAAACACAACCTTAAATTAAACCCATCCAAATGTCAATTCCTAAGGAAGGAAATATTATACCTTGGCCATAAAATTACAAGGACAGGAATAAAACCAGATCCACAAAAAATTGAGGCAATCCAAATTTGCCTATTCCCACATCACAAAAACAAGTCAAATCTTTTATTGGACTGGCCGGATACTACCGAAAATTTATTTACAATTTTTCCCAGATTATAGAACCACTTTATGGCCTATTAAGGAAAAATCGTAAATTCGAATGGACACCGTTTTGCGATGAGTCATTTGTAAAACTAAAATAACTAATTGCCAATCCACCTATTTTGCAGCGACCAAATTATGAGAAAGATTTTCGAATAACTACAGACGCTAGTAACGTATCCATTTGTGCCATATTGTCACAAGACTACTCAGGTGATGATTTACCGATTGCGTTCGCTAGCCGAAAACTACAACAGAAATGGAACTGCTAGCTATCATATGGGGAGTAAAGAATTCAGGCCCTACGTCTACGGTACGGAGTTCGTAATTATCACCGACCATAGACCTCTCACTTGGTTAAATAAGGTATCGAATCCAATGTCAAAATTGTTGAGATGGCGTGTTGAATTGGACGATTATCAGTTTTACGTTGAATATACATAAGTCCGGAGTTAAAAAGCAAAACGCAGATGCCCTTAACCTAAGTTTTCCCGATAACTTGGATACTCCTGAAGATCTGCGAACTTTGAAAATAGTCACAAGAGTGCAAGCACGATCCAAGTCGATTCCACTTCCACTTGATACCCAAAATGTACCGGTAAACAATCAAATAAACGAAAATAGCGATGAAACTCACACGCCTGCAAGTTCCACAGAAATTCAGAACGTAACGAACGAAACGGAAATTGAGCAACTATTACAAGAGTATCATAATTCTCCGCTTAGAGCACATGAGGGTATTAGAAGGACCTATGAAAGAATAAAAAAATATTATAAATTCCCAAATATGCTAACTACTATCAAAAAATTCATCAAACGCTGCGAGAACTGCCAGAAAAATAATTATGGTAACAAAAATAAGATTCCGATGAAACTCACCACTACTTCCAAAAAACCCTTCGAGAAAATTTTTATGGACATTGTTGGCCCTATCAATCCACCCAGGTATTCCGGAAACAGGTATATTTTAACTATCCAAGACGACTTAACCAAAAACTCTTCGGCAATTCCAATTGAAAATCAAGAAAGTGAAACAATAGCCCGTGCTTTCTTTGAAAATTTGTTATGTTTATACGGCGCACCGGAAATAATATTAACTGATCTAGAATCAAACTTTACCAGCGAACTATTTAAAAATATGTGCAAACTATTAAAAATTAAAAAACTAGATACCACGGCTTATCACCCCGAAACTAACGGTGCCCTTCAAAGAAGTCATAGGACTCTAGGTGAATATCTTAGAAATTTTTCCAAAGGTGATTTCAGTTCTTGGGACATATGAATTGCCTACGCTATGTTTGCGTATAACTCGACGCCACATTCGCCAAACGGTTTTATGCCTTTGGAGCTACTATTTGGGCTTAAACCCAATATTCCCATATTAAATAACACAGATCCCATTTATGATTACAATTCCTATTTATCTGAATTAACTATTAGATTAAAAAAATCACATGACATGGCTCAGAATATTCTACTAAACTCCAAAGAAAAATCTAAACACTATTACGATAAGCAGACAAATCCAGTTAAATACTCTATTGGAGAATTAGTATTGTTGAAGAACGAAACTAGAAAAGGAAAGCTAGATGAATTATGGAACGGCCCTTATGTAGTAAAAGAAGTTGTGTCTGATGAAAACACCACAATACAAAAGAACTAAAAAAAAACTAATTGTTAGATATAATCGAAATTTGTAAACCTTACATACATTTTAAGATATAACAAAAGTTATCTTGAATATCTTTTGTCTTGTTCGCGGAGGTGTAATGTAAGGTACTAATAATTGAAATGTATTTTATTAAACACCCTGTTATAAATGAAATTACTGTAAACATAAAATTTGTAAAATTTTAAAAATTGAAAAACAAAAAAATTCAGGCAGTGTGTCTGAGTCCGTGTTCTAATAAAAAACAAAAAATTAAATAAAGCTTATACTTAGAACCAAATAAAACAAATAAAATATTCGAAAGTCGTTTAATTAACGTGTATTAAAGTGTGGGATAACGATAGTGATCGACGGCATTACAACATCGCCAAGAAGCTACCGTTACCGTCAGCGACTCATACGCCTACCAAAAAATGGCTCGCCTCTAAGAGATCGCTGGACTATTCATTTCGGTTCAGCACCCAGAACGTCACCAAACGTTTTGGAACACATTTCACTCGCGTCACTTTTATCTCTAATGTCATCAGCCACCTTTCGTATTCCTCCGACCAGGTCCAACTCTCACACCCATACATAACAAACGGCATGATGAATGTCTTGTACTACTTATCGGTATTTGCAAGAAATTAAAATTGGTGAAAGCAATTGGTGAAAAATATTTTAATAAGTCACATATATATGTATATAATTATTCATCAGTGGTGATGTTTGTTTGTGTACTAATTACTGTAATTATGATACATAAGTAAAAATTTTGAATTATAAATATACAAATTTATGTACTTCAAAAAAAAAATGTCAAACTATAAGAGGTGTGATCAAAAGCTAAGAAAAAATGGCCTAATATTAAAATATAGTGCCTGCAAAACAGTGTATCTTTCATGCATCCTGCGTGCAAATACAAGTGCGGAATGTTTAACAAGAGTTAAAAAATGTTAACATTCAAGAAAAAGCTCTACAACTCAAAGCTTCTTTCTTCTCTAGGACGTCAAATTGTAATTCAAACAATATGAAAGCAGTTTTGACTAAACTCCACAAGTGTCTTGATTTTAGAGAAGATAATACTTCAAAAATTCCGTTATTGCTAGCGGAAAATTCAGAATTAGACGAAATATACGGAATGAAAGAATGAATATAGAGAATTAAAGGACTAAAGGATGATGATGCAGCCGATACTGTAATGAATGTTTTTACCAGTTGAGACTTCAATTTTGTAAAAGATGATATCGAGCATTGCCACAATTGAAAATGAGAAACACAATTAATGATAAGGGGGAACGTGATAAAAGAGAAAATTACTTTGGAAGTTGTTGGTTTGGATGACACTTCGCTTCTATATAAATGGTGAAACCTAAATAGAGTAAAAGAGGAGTAGGGAGGAGCGGTACGTACAAATACATCTGTACTGAAAACGGAAAATTATTATTAGAAAAAGTGTTAACCAAAGGATTTTTTTTATCGATTTTTTGACATAACTTCACAAATCTTAAATTGTCAACTAAAGTTGTCAAATTGTCAATTAAATTGAAATGAATGGTTTGATTGCTTTTGAGTTGTTAATGTCTGTCAATATTCTTTTAATAATAAAAATAATAAAGTTGAATGATTTTCCAGCACGAGTTTGGTTCAGTTACATCAAAAATTAAACTCATTTTAGATAACTCCTGCATAAATACATCATATTATTGATAATACTTCCCGGGCTTCTAATTATTTAGTATTAATATTTTTTATGGGTCTTACTTCCCTGATTAATGAGCCAACAAGATATGGTTATATATTGACCGTGTCTTCTTCCGGTTGGATACTGTCAGCAAGGTACTTGGTTCCGTGTTAGACTTGGCAATAAGCAACCATTCGCTAATATTGGTTACTAACGACATAAAAATTGCGAAACATGAAATTGCGTGCTTTGTGGTTCCCTTGAAAACGTGAACTGGAACCAGATTACTAAAAAAAACGGTTAAAACTTAAACCATGAATGACAGATTATCTCTGTCATCGTATTAATAAAAAAATCGTTCCAAATAATAAAATGTTAGAAAAATTTTGCGAATCTTACTGTGCTGATTTAAAATCCCAGATTGAATCTGCAAAAACAAGTTATAGGCGTTTTAATCAAACCAATGGTAATCCGAGAGGCCAGTGGATAATTAATGATTTATTGGGGAAATCTAAAAATAGCCAATTGTAATGGTGAAATTACAAGTAACCCGATAAATATTGTAAATGCCTTTAATGATCAATTTGTCGACATTTAGCATTACAATAATGTCTGGATTCGCAAATGAATCAAATTTTCGTAATTAATTCGCCTCATTCACAATCGTTTTTCTTTAAACCTGTTCACAGGGATCCGGATGAGCTTCTAAGAATCATTATTTCAATAAACAATAAATAGCCGTCTATTTTGTGCTCTAAAAACATTGCTACCAATGGTAGATAAACTACTAGGGAAAGTGGCAAAAGTAAGAATTTCTGAATTTTTACATCTTGCACATTTATTAAGTAACTTCTAGTTCGCTTTCAGACAGAATCGCAGTATAAAAGATGCACAGATTTCTTTTTTCAAATTAATATATGTAGGTACGAATAATGGTTTAAAGATAGCTCCTCTTTTCTTGAACATAACTTAGATCTTTGACATGCCTGTTCACAGTGTATTATTGAATAAATGATTAAATGCTGGGTTTAGGGAAGTAAGTAACAACTGGTTTGAGACATACGGCAAAGAGACCAGTTTGGAAGCAATTTAAGTGATGAAAGATTTCAAGAAACCGATATATCACAAGGATCACCCTTACACTCAAAAAAATAATTCTGTTTTATTTACAAATTTTCCATCGTAAAACAAAATTTGTAAATATAACGAAGTTTTTGTTAAATTATCACCTGCTTTGTAAGGTTTTCATCGTAGATTTAACGAAGCATTCGTAAATAAAACAAATTTCAATTCGTAACTCCGATTTCAATGCAAATCCAGATTTACAGAAAAAATTAGTAATGTTTGCCCGTGAAATTGTAACATAATTTTACAAGTTTCTGTGTAAAAATAACGCAGCGTACTTATCCACTTTTTCATTTTACAAATAATTCTAGCTACCAAACAAATTCTGCACAAATATTCATCATTTTTACTAAATACATCTTTGGAAAACTTGTGCTAATAATAATACAGAATAATAACGTAAGTTTTGGATGAGGAGATCCATATGTTTATGCGCAGCGATCCAACATGAGTTCTTAAAAAAATGTTGCTTTAGAAAAGCCTTCACTGACACCTAATTACAAAGTGCCATACAAATATTTCTTTCAAGTCTAATTATTTATAAATTAAGGGAAGACATTGCAGTAAGATATGTTTAGTAATCATTCCGTAAAGTTGTAATGGCTCTCATCTTTACAAATTTAATTGTAACAAAACTAGAAATGACTTGTTTACTTTTCAAAAATAATTGTAAAACTATTTGATTTACTAAGTATAACTGTAAAGTAACGTTAATGCTTCGTGAAATGTACGAAAATATTTTGTAAGGAACATATTTGTTTGTTATTTTTACGAATATTTTCGTTATTAAAACAAAGTCTTCGTTAATTTTACGAAATGGTATCGTAAAATTAGTCCCACTCATCGTAGATCGTACACGTTTAAAAGAATTATTTTAGACGTTGGCATTGATAGACAACATTTGAAATACTTGCAAGACAAGCATGCGTGCCAACTTTTTGCGCTATCAGAATTGGAAAAAAGGATTATGTTTGAAAATCATCTTACTATCTGGCAAAAGCGACAACAGTCAACGGATGCTGAAATTGCCAAAACAAATTGTTCATCAGGTACATGTTTCACGCCATCATCGCCTTCCCTATTTAAAACAAGTTTGGTCATTTTAAAAGAATATTTTCTATTTACAATTATAGTCAGTCACCTCCATCCTTAGTAGAAATGATTGCGGTATCCAGATTATACAATTTCATGATGAAAAAATAAATTTATTGGACAGGAGCCAATAGCGAGATACGATATGCAATATTCTAGTAGACTTTTACTTAAAGGAGGAAAAAATGAAACCTTCAACAAAGCAAATAACACCAATAGCAGAAGAAATTGTTACCGACCAAACGGCGCAGTGGTTAAAGCTGCGGCGTTTGGATCGGGAGGTACCGGGTTCGAATCCCGATAGGGGCAAGATGCAAAAGGGATTTTACATCATCTGATTATGATCATGATTTCATATGATTTCATGTCAGCACTATAGGTTGGCATGAAGCAATGCAATGTGCAGGTGGTTTATACAAAACGAGTCTATAGCCGTACGTCCTCGATTTGGCTAATACTGCGTAAAGTAGGATGGTAAAAGTAAACTGCGAAAGAGTTGGGAGTGCCTTGAGCCCCAAACAGATTGCAGAGATTAAAACCAAAAAAAAAAAAGAAATTGTCAATAGCAGAATGAATGATGTTATCAATAGCAGAATAAAAAAAATGGTTACAATTTTTTTATAAATAAATAATAAAAAATAAATTTGTTTTAAAGAAGTATTTAGTTTTGTTTATTTCACAACTAGAATCGAAAACTTTATAATCCCGCTATGTTAATTCAACGAACATGTTTGGTAAATTTTACAATAACCTTCGGTAATATCCTAGGAAAATTTGTTAATAATACAAATCCTTTTGTTAATATCACAAAGAAGCTTCGTAAATTTAAAAGTCCCCTTGTTAAATCAACGACCGTAATCTGTAAATATTACGCTAATCTTCGTATGAACTCCCCAAAAAATTGTAAATAGTAGAAATATTTTTGTAATTTCGTTAACTAATTTCGTAAATTTTACAACTCGCTTTGATAACTGCACGGAAAGTTTTATAAATTTAACAATGAAATTTGTAAATGATACAAATACTTCCGTAAAAACAAAATTTAGTTTACATTAATACTTTGTAAATACTACAATGGCCTTTGAGTACTAAACGATATGTTTTGTACGAGTTTTTACGAAGCACGAGGAGACATTTTACAAAATATCTGAAAATTCCCGGTAATTATAAATGGTTGTAAAATTAACGAATCAAAAAATGTTTTATTAACAAATTGCAGCGTTGGCTGAAAACGAACAATTTTTTTTGTTAATTTAACCAGTGTTTTTTTGTTAAAATCACCGGATTTTTTTTTGAGTGTACACTTATGATCTCATAAACAATGATCGTTTGTTGCTACGTAAGTGGTTAGGATATGCTATTTGATCTATAGAGGATAGAAAGAGATTCTGGTGTCAATGTGATATGAAAAGATAACAAGAATTTGAATCTTAATACTCCCTCAATTGCGTAGTTACCAGTGCTAAAGTCAATTGTGACAAGGTCTCTAAAACTGATGATATATTTTAGACTTGTTGATTTTGAAATCGACGAAAGCTAAAAATTGTACTAGCGGATTAAGTAAGTTATTCGTTCCGTTGTTATGCAATCCGTTCAGAGATGTTTCACTTTTACGAAAAATGTATTCCAACATGAGGAGTTAAAGAGTATCGGCGACAGAATATCACCTGCTAATTGCAAAAAATTCTCGTTAACTTGTTCTTAACTTTAATAAAATATCGTGACTGTATTACAGTCATTTTACATTTAGACGTTCTTATTTTTTAGGTATTAAAAGATAGTGGAAAGCAAATCACAAACCCTCCTGAATGATCGAGTCGTGTGCTTGTTTGAAATCTATGAACGCTTGGTGTATTTGGAAAGGCTTAATCCACAGTCTGTTAAACAAGCTGAACAATATCTAGATCGGAATCACGGCCCCGAATGGTAGTTTGGATTACTACTGAGTTGATGTGCTCTCAAAACATTGTATATACACCACTTACATTTTTCCATCCAAAAATATGCTTAGTGGCTGTAGCCGGTTTGCATTTCACTACACTGATAATCGAAGTATCCAGAATCTTCTAAATGGTATTCACATACCGGTAATTGATTTCTAAAATGTTGTCGCTGACAAAATCTTGGAATTCTTCTTGGAACTTGGTTTGCCACAAAATAATATTATTGAACCTTGTCAGTTGAAACATACTATGTGGATTGCCACCAAAGCTGTTCAGTGATCGGATGATAATAACTACTTAAGAATTTGATAACCAATCGATAAGACCTAACAAATTGAACCATCTGAACCCGCGTGCTTTTAAATTTGAAGCGTAATCAATTTAGGCTTCAAGAAGTCTTTCGCGGATGACTCTATGTTCTTAAATGGATCATCATGTACTGAAATAGTGCGGCTACACCTTAATAAATCCTTAAATTCTTAGCTGTGTTGATACAACAATTTAAGCGGCTTGGTTAAAAGGCCTGTTTTCAAAACACCATTCATAATCTCGCTTTAAGTAAAACTTAAACTACGATAGGTAATGGAGTTTCAACTGGACTTTGAAAAGCCAGTTTAAAAAAGATGGATACCCAGACCGCTTTTAATTTATATCAAAACAACAAAGAATTTATTAAAGCAAAAATTTAGAATTTGTGGAAATTTTATTGATGTCCATCACTGTACATCAGAAGGTTCGACTCGAAAGAATCCCTTCTGATGAATGACGCGAATCTCGAATAATGACCAAACAATTTATTTATTTATTTTTTTTTTTTTGACATTTGAAAGGATTCTGAATCCGGAAAAACACTAAAAATATCGGTCCGTCAATTTGGATGTCTATACCCGCACATAGTATTTAGAGATAGGCTTGTCCGATTTGAAATTTTTTTCACCAATCTATTTCTATGATTAAGGAGGGAAAGCTTTTAAAACATTTACCTGCAAATAACCTGCCATATGAATTAACCGAAAACCGCGCAGTTATTAATGCGTGTTTTGCGATCCACGTTGGCTGATGGTATGCGGATTGAGTTGGGCGTTGAGTTTGAGTTTTAGTAGAGAATGTTAAGTTGGATACCGATTTCCGGAATGAGTTTGGGTTGAGTTGGCGTTAGGTCAGAAGTGACTGAGCAATTTAGTTGGGGGTTTTAGTTCATGTACGCATGTAGTTTTCCAGAAAATGTTGATTTGGAAGTTGAGTTGCGCTTTCAGTTCGGGGTTGAATTAAGGGCTACACTAAAGGTGTAGTTAAGGTTGGGTGATGAGTTCAGTTGGAGATTTATTTTGGGCGATCTGAGGATTGACTTGAAAGCTAGCTTGGTTTGAGTTAATAAACGAATATATTTTGCGGAATGTTGATTAGGGATTGAGTTGGATGTTGAATTTGGGGCTAAGTTGAGGGCTGAATTTAAGGTCTAGTTGGGGGTGAATGGGAGTGAGGTTTGAGCCAGACTTTGTTGATTTGAGTTCATATAGGCATGAAGTTTTCGAACTTCCCTGATTTAGGGATTGAGTAAACCGTTGAGTTTAGTATTTTAATTAGTGCCTGTTGACTAAGTTATCTTTGAATGATTTGTGTAAAATTCTGTGTTTCTCAAGAACTTGGACATCTAGTACTGAGGTTTAATATTTCTTGATGGATTAACAGTGAAGTACTCATGTACGGGGTGGGTGTTTGGTGGCCAGCTCTGGACAAGGTAACTTACAAAAGTAAAATTGAGAGAGTGCAAAGAACGGCCTGTATGCTTGTTAGCGGGGCATTGAGGTCGACACCGACAAGTGCCTTAGAGGTTATGTTGCACCTTCTTCCGGTCGACATTTTTGGCAAACAGATGGCGGCAAATACGGCTGTACGACTTGCAGCCGTCTCTCAGTGGAGGTGTCTTAGTATAGGACACTCTACTATCGTCAGATCGTTGAAGGATGAGCTGGCGAATCTTGACTACATTAAACCTACTCTACGCTTCGAGAAGCGATTTCGGACCTCCTTCCCTTCAAGGGAATCCTGGAGGGATAGACCGTCATCGGAAACTGAAGCGTTGCAATTCTTCACAGATGGCTCCAAGCTAGACGGCAAAGTAGGAGCTGGAGTATTCTGTGACAAATTAAATGTAAATATTTCTATTCGTCTCCCTGATTACTGCAGCGTGTACCAAGCTGAAGTCGTAGCGATTGAGGAGGTCATGACGTGGTTGAAGCATAATGTGTTATCCTCAGACGATATCACAATCTATGTGGACAGTCAAGCGGCGATCCGGTCGTTAGAATCGGTGTCTTTGGCGTCACGGGTGGCGTTGAGTTGTCACTCATCTCATCTCTAAATGAGATGGGTGAGCATTTCGACATCCAGGTAGTCTGGGTCCCAGGTCACTCGGGCGTCATGGGGAACTGCAGGGCAGATGAACTTGCTAGGCATGGTACGACTCTCCAGCTGCAACCGGAAAGGGTAAGTCTGGGGAGGCCTATCACAGCGCTGAGACAAGCACTTGGCAAGCAGGCGCTATCCTCAGTGGGGGAAAGGTGGTCTAACGCCCTCACCTGTAGAGTTGCAAGACAAGTTTGGCCAAAGCTGGACTTGGGGCGCACTAGGGCATTAATATCCTTACGAAGACGTGAATTAAGAACGGTCGTAGGAATTCTCACTGGACACTGCCTTTTTGGAGAACATGCAAGAAGGCTGGGTCTCAAGGCTAATGACTTCTGCAGAAGCTGCTTGGACGAAGAGGAGGAAGAGACGTTGGTCCACTTCCTTTGCTCGTGTCCAGCATTGGCTCTCAGAAGGCACAAACACTTAGGTAAGTTCAGGATGGACTGCCTCTCGGATCTCGAAAACATTAAAGTGCGGGACGTCTTACGCTACATAAGTAGCTCGAAATGGTTCCAATAGGGGTAAAAGGGGATACATCCCGTGGTATCACAATGGACCGTCACCGGTCTAAGTGTGCGTAAGCAGCCACTCCAACCTAACCTAACCTAACCTAACAGTAAGTGAAGTGTATGACATTCCAGATCTTGGAATAATTTTTTCAAGTAACCTAAATTTTAATAAACACATTGATTACATAATTAGTAGAGCATAAATGGCATAGAGGTCATACAGGTCCCTTTGTATTAACCAGTTCAGGTCAGTTTTAGTATGCTGCACAGTTTTGGAGTAAACTATTCAAAAACAATTCCTGATAAAATACTCACGAACTTTTGCATTCATCCATACCGAGATTATCATAAGTATTGGTCCTATTTTACTGCTTTAAGGGAGCTGAAGCGGTATGAAATACATCATTGAATTATCGCTTGAAATATTTTCGTATTGTTCACGTGAACATAGATAAGATGCAATCGAATATGCAACTGGAACTCAATCAGAGCTGAGTACCATCAATTTGTATAAAACATTTAATGACTTAATTCACAGAGTTCTTTAGAAATATCGGTGTAGATAGCATCAATCTTGGTAGTCATTAACCTTATTTTTCAAATGAAAATCAACTCTCGATTTAACTCAACATTCGAAAATACATACGTTTATGATCTATCTTTTGGTTCTTTTGGTATTCCGATAAATTATTGATTATCTACATTAATAAAAAAGACTAAGTGAACCCTGATCGTAATATCAAACACGTCAAATACATAACCCAAATTAGAATTCAGATCATTCTTACCACCAGCCTAATCGGTATCTGTGTAATCAATCAGTAGTTCAGCTACCTCATATTTATCATAAACCAACCGAAATTTACCTTTTTAAATAGTTTTGAAAACTACTGGTGGATGTACTTAAATCTGTTCTCGTAGTAAACGTTTTATAAGCTAAGTACCCAATAAATACCCAACAAAACGTTGTATAACCGTTGTACCCAATTAATTCACGACAAGGAGCAACTTCACAATTCCGATTTACGCCTTTAATTAGCATCTTTATCATATAATAGCGTACAGGCTATAGCTATTGACAGTCATAAGGAAAATTAAACTTTAGTATCAGCTCGTTTTAATAATTATTCCCTAAACAAAAAAGATAACACTTTTATATATAGGATAACTATTAATCTATTCATTTCCATAGCAAGATTACTGTTTAATTATTGCATAATATTTTAAAAATGAGTTTTCCAAATTGTTTATCAATATATACAACTATTGACACTTTGTTAGGATTATTGACATGACTTGTTATAGCTATTGACATATGTATAGCTCCGGATGACATCCAAAGAAAAGCCAGTATTTAATTAAAAAATATTATCACAACATGACTTCAATGTGACTTATACTTAAATCAAAATGCAGTCTTAATATCTATCACAAAATGTTTCAATTTGGCTTAAGCTGTTTGAAATTCTAAATTGCACTTGGAACATAAAAACATTGGCATAATTGCCAATCCTAACAATTTGACACATTTTATGTGGTACTCCCTCAAACATTTGGTGCATTTTATCCCCACGTTTTCTAAGTTCTGGGGTTTCATGCTGAATGAAAATGTACAATGATAGCACATTTTACCTTTGGCTATTTTATTGTTCCCGATGTGTACAGGTGACGATTCTACGAACGATGTATCTATAGTATCAGGTTCCGTATTTATTGCTTGACTATTATCCAGGTTAAGTTCATTAGCGGCAGGTGACTCTAAAAATTTTATTGAAAACTTACAGATAGATTAAAAATTTTAATTGACATTCATTTCAAACTTACTATTATTACCTGTACTCGTACTTAGCGCACTGTTGACTTTAGAATGATGATTTTCATTATTTCGTTGAAGCAATATTTTATTTCTATCGTCTGTGGCTTTAGGTTTCCCAGACTTTTTTTTATTTTGATTGTGTTGCTTCTTTAAAGCTTTCATTTGGATTTCTTGTTGTTTTATACGTTGTTTTCCAATCTTATCTGCTTTACGAGCTTCCTTTTCGTGTTCCAGTTTTTGCTTCTCCATTTGTCGCTGTCGTTCTGCTTGTATAAATAATGGAGATGTTAAAACGAATGGTTTTTTAGGTTTAGCAGTAGATTTAGCGGTTTGGTTTCCAGTTTTAACAGGCGTTTCAGGCCAGTCTAAATAGTCCTCAATTGACTGAGCATTTCCTTGATTATGGCTAGCGATATTTGTAATAATCGATTCAGGAAATTGGGTGTTCGTGTCTTCCATCACGTCGGATATGTTTACTGTTGCTCCAATAGTCCCATATACTTGATTGGATATATCATCATCAATGTATATGAAGTTATCTATTTCGGTAATATTAATTTCTTGAATAATATCGTTCCCGTCATCTATCGGATATTGAGTTGTTTCGCATGGTACCGTCGGAACCAGCGTTTGCGGCAATATATGATTATTAAGTGTCGTATAAAGTTTGAATAGTATATTGAAATTTTCGCCATACTTTGCTAAATTCAATGGATTTTTTAAAATATTTTCAAATGTTGTTATTTTTGACTGTCCGACAATTTCATTAAATTGTTTACTTGTTATAGAACGATCAATCAATTGTAGTGTAATTTGGTCGCAGTTTTCAGACGATTTTCCAAGACATTTAGTAAAATCTATTGACGAGTAATTGAACGGATAAAGACCGCATGCTTTAAATCCTTCTGTATAATTTCTGGGGTAATGCAACCATCAAATGCTTTCTGTAGCAAAGGGGCAAAATGTTCTCTGGTTAAAGAAGCGCCTGGGTTTTCTTTCCGCCATTTAAAAACATTTTTAGACCAACAGTTTTTAAGAGGTTTGAATGCTGCATAGTCACATGGCTTCAAAATTCTTGTGGCATTGGGATATAATGATATAATTATTATACCCAAACGAACACATAACTCGCTTACTTTTAAGGTCATGTGGGTGCTATGGCCATCGACAAAGTATATAACTGGAAACGTTACATTACTTTTAACTAGAAATGGATGGAAATGTTTCGATATGTATTCATAGAAAATTTCTTTTGTCATCCATCCATTATCTGAGCAATCTAACGCCCAACTAGAAGGTACCGATTTTCGAATCTCCTCAGGTACTCTTTTGTATGGGTAGATGACCATTGGCGGGATAGTTAGGCCATCTGCACCAAATGTGCACATAACCGTTAAATTTGACTTAGCCGCCCCACGATCGATCTCGTAAATGTTTCGTGCACCCTTTGCCGCTAAAACTGAACGTGTCTTGGGACACAACATAAAATTTGTTTCGTCTCCGTTAAAAATACGATTTGAAGACTCTAAAATGGTTAAACTGTTCGACTCCTTTAGATATGTGCTTATAGAATCAAACCAACGTTTTATGTCACTAGCGCTGACTTTTGAACTCGCGGTTGTAACCGGATCTGGAACTCTGATAGCTATTTGTGGATTTCTCTGAAGAAATCTGATAAACCATCCTCTACCTGGCATGTTATTTTTAAAAGGCGTTTTTCTTTTGTCGGCTTCAATGAATAGTTTTACTGTATCCAAGACGTCTTCTTTGCGCTTTGGAAAACCTTTTTTTTGACACAAGATCAGCCAATCGGCAATAGCATTTTCCTCTGTTGTTGTTAGAATAGGCGAAGGGCCAGGTGCAACCTTTTGAAACTTTTCCCCTAAACGAAAAATTAGGGTTGATCGAGGTATATTGTACTTTAATGATGCCTTTTTTTTAGAAATTTGTTTGTTTCTTATTTCATTCAAAGCTACTTGAAGAATTTTTTCATCATAAGTTCCTCGTTTCTTCGGCATCGTTGTAAACTTAATAATAAAAAAACATTGAAATAGTGCTAAACCACATAATAACAATATTTACTTAGCTGTGTTTTAAATAGCTAGCTAATCTGTTTTTAATTTAAATATTTATTTTCAATAACTGTACCAACGACCAACGTAAATATATATTTTGAACATTAGTGTCAATTATTATTGCACGGAAGTACCAGTTATTGATATGCTAATGTCTATAATTAAAACTACTTTAAATTCAGTTGCAGTTATTGACACCATAGTTATTTATTTATTTATCATATTTTTCACTAATTTCTTTATTGTTTTATAGATTAAAACTTATATCTTGATAAATGTAATAAAACACTAATAAATATTTAAATTAAATAATATTTTAAAAGTACTTACATTTACCGCATTCCTTGTGTAAATTCAGTCAATTTTTACAGAAAAAACAAAAAAAAATCTGATGCAATGTTTTCACTTTGACGTTTGACGAGAGACTAAAAAATTAACGGCAAATTTTATTGAACAGAGAAAGAGAAAGAATGAAATTTTCGATTCAACCCAACGTTTATAATTAGTAAAGTAGCAATCAGGAGAAAAATGCTAAATAATGTGATGGTGTCAATTACTGTATCAATACTTGAACGTGTCAATAGCTATAGCCTTTACGCTATAATAGCTTTAAAATCGTGCAATCGGTAGGATCTTTCATTCCATGTTCGGAAAGCTTGCTTTAGGCAATAAAGTGAATGTTGCATTGCTTCGTTGACCAAATCATTGTGGGTTTCTTGATTTACGAGGAGTTCGACTAACGATATTTCCTGTACAGTTTCACCCAAAATTGTTAATGTTTTCGTAGATATTATTGATAACATCCGTATTTGTACCATGGTTATCACCTTTTTAGTTACCGATATCATCGAAATAAAATATGTACCGTGGATGAAAAATGTTCAGGAACTTAATAATTTAAATCGTCATTATTTTTATTAACAAACCGAACCGGGAGCGAGTAGAACGAATCAATCAGGATTGAGATAGGTCGACTTGGCACTTGCTTCAGTTGAAAATTTATTTAAAATATGAATTAGATGTTAGATTGAGTTGATTTAAGTTGAGAATTTGGAATATTCTGGATAATTGACGTGGAATGGGGCGAAACATAAATTCGAAAATGAAGATTTCCCCTAAATGTGAGAACTCCCAAATTCAGAGTAATGGTGAATTCAAAGTAATTCTCGATTCGTTTTGCCTTCTTAGATACATGCTCTTGGATTAATATGTATCCCTTTGTTTAAACCCCGTCCTTACTGTTACCCGTCCTTGATGTTTCTTCAGGGATTGGCAGACAGGTATCTGAGGTATAAACGTTTAAGCGAAGAAACAATATTTTTGTATTTAAGCCATTTCTATAGATTAAAGAGAAATGAATATGATGTTGATTGCTTTTGGCGAGAAGAGGATGTGATGAATTGTGAATATTGTGTGAATATTGAGCTGAGTTTTAAGAAACTTGCTCCCAGTGAAATGAATTCACATTTGTCTATTAAATAGTTTTGTTAATGGAGGCGGTTTTAGACCTGCCAAGTTATTACGCAAGAGGTGATACTTGAACATCTGTCATTCGTCAGCTTGCTAGCTTCTTCCTGAAGCTCCTTCTTCCTTTCTGCTTTCTGAGAAGTGGTCCGGGTGAAGTGGTCCGAAGTGCTTAGTTATTACTGATCATTTTTAATGAGTTAAAACAGCGCTGAGAATTCAACGAATGTACAGCACAAGTTGAATTATCCACGTCTGTTGTAACAAGTGAAAAAGTATGGATTGTTAATTAGAGCACGTGTTGTAATTAGCGAGAGAATACAATTCTGAATAATTTAGGAATTCACCATTTTCACGAAACATTATTCAAAAACGTTTAAAATTAAAGCAATCATTAACAAAACAAAATCGTAATATTAATGCAGCATCGTTAAAAAACTGTCGACAGTAACATTTATGGTAATTTTGCAATAGAGTAACTTGACGTAATTAATTTTTCCTATTGAATTATATTGTCTACGAATTTTCTTTTGGCAACTTTCATTATCTAAGCCGAAAATTATTGTTTATGTACATATGTCGACACTTGTGTGTACAGGATCTTAAAATAGACGTAGATGCACAACACTGGGCGTAAACCTTTGAAAAAGAGTCGTCATTATATGTAGTTACCCACCCTGGTTTGATTACAGCCTGATAAAGTAAGAATAAGACTTACTAATGACTTAGGGAAAATGAGTGGGGACCAATTTAAATCTGAATTTGAGGCTCAATACTGCCAGTACATTAAATCGATTGAAGCCAAAATTAAAAATGACCCTAAATAGACCTTTCACTTCAAATAACCCCATAAAAAGAAATCTAAGGTGTTAAATCACATGATCCTGGATTTTAATTGTGATCACAGAAACAAGAGAGTACACCACCAGGAAATGCCTTATACAGTAATTGAATTATTTCACGGCTGTACGGCATGTGGCACCGTCTTGTTGCATTCACATGTTGGCCACATCAATATCATCCAATTTCGACAGAAAGAACTGTGTTATTATGTCGCAATATCAAGCACCAGTATAACAGTCACTGCTTGACCAGAATCATTTTCAAAAAAGTATGGCCCAATGATGCCTCCAGCCCAAAATCCGCACCAAATAGTGACATGTTGTGGATGCATTTGTTTTTCGACAGTCACATGATGATTCAAGATGAAAATGTGCTTCATCGCTTAGAATGATTTTGCTCGAAAAATCAGCTCCATTTTTACTCACCCTAAACTCTCAGCTATCTAATTATTTTTTTGCAGGTTTACCAACAATTTACTGCACAAATGGCGGCAAATTCAAATCTTGCGTTAACTTTGGGACACCCTTTATAACAAAATACAGTTGAACACAGTTTCTAACATTTGCGCAGGGTTTGCAGACTTTTTCAATCAGTGTACAAAACGTATGATATTCAAATTGGCAATAATCCGTTCACTAGTGCTATTTAATAATAACGGAGGATGAGATTACCGACGTTCGTAAAGATTTTAAGGATGCGGGCCACACACATGCCACATAACTACTCCTTTATGTTATCTGTTCAATCAATCTTTGGCGAGTAGATATTTCCAGTGTTCCAATTTATAAAACAGGCGACCGCTCTGATATATCAAACTATCGGGGTATTTCAATTTTGTCCACAATATCAAAACTTTTTGAATTAATAGTAACTAAACATTTGACATTTTATACAAAACATATCACCTCAACTTTCCAGCATGGTTTCACTAGTGGTAAATTAACATTTACCAACCTTTTATAGTTTTTATAGTTTACGAAGTTCGTTATTGAATCAATAGAGTCTAAGGCACAGGTTGACGTAATTTATTTAGTTTTTACTAAGGCTTTTGACTCTATTGACCACAGAATTATTATAAACAAACTTGCTACGATTTGGGTTGATCTAAGGTTTCTAAAATGGATTGCATCTTACGTAGTAGACAGGAAACGGTTTGTTTTATTGCATCACATACAATCAAACATTATCTATTGACAATCGAGTGTCCCTCACGGCTCCCACTTGGGCTCTATTATGTTTCTTTTAGTTGTGCATAATGTCACCGATATTAAATTTTGTAATGTTCTCTTGTGCAGATGATATTGCAGTCTGCAGTGTCATGTCGTTCTATAATACTTTTAACTCTATAATTTCTAACTATTATTTTGACGGTAATCAACTTAGCAGAGTTAATAACGGATTTTGGAGTTATATTTGATACCAAAGTAATTTTCTGTTTACATATTGATAATATAATACGTTAAGCCAATTCTATGTTAGGCTTCATTATTCGAATGACAAAGAAGTTTCGTGATATATTTTCATGTGTAAGTTTATTTCTCTCTTTGGTTAGATCACACCTTGAGTATGCTGTGGTTGGATGGTATCCCCACCAGGCAGTACACGTCGATAGATTGGAGTCAGTTAAGAGTCGATTTACCATTTATGGAAACTCGGGTTTCGCTCACTGGTCGTAGTGAGCCTAGGTGGAAACAGATATGTGGCCTGCCGTCTTATGTAGGTAGGTATCATGATCTTCGTAGTGACACTTTCGGGAAACGTCGTAAAATTGCCACGGGTATGTTTGTGGGTTTTTCTTTGTGTGGACGGGTTAACTGTTTAGACCTCACCAAACGATATCTACGCCAAAAGAAATTTTTATATGTCACATGCCACAGGACCGAATATGGATGTAATGAACGATGGCTTCTATATCTAGAATATTTAATGAATGACCAAAGAATAGTTGACCTCAGCATGGACTCTGAAATACCAAAAAAAGATAAAATAGGGTCTTCCTCGTTAAGATCAACAAAAAAAGAACAAAAGATAAAAGCTTTTAAAATAAACGTATTTGTAGTCCAAATAATATTTATTAGTAAGAGAAATATGTATAACAATAATAAAATATTTTAAATACTGCAGATTTGCGGCCCATATAATATACGACAAGTTAGTTTCTTTATACATTTGAATTATAGTCTTCACAGTACTTAAGGTAAATATTAGGAACAAGTTTGATAAATTAATATTTTTTTTACTTCCGGCAATTTAAATACCATCTTAAATAATAATCCAACTTTTACATAATAAATGTAACGTATCATCACATTCTGAAACGTAATTATTCATAATCAATTAAACCAAACACATCAAAGTTTTAATTCCATGTATTAAGCCTATCCATTATTAACACTCCACCTATGTATATATGTATAATACATAAATAAAACATAAATTGTCTCAATTATATATCACTGTATGCACTACAACAATCATTACTATCATTATTACTATTACGTACTAAAGTACATACTGTAGTAAAACAAAACCGTAATATAAATATACAAAAACGTAAATAAAACCATATGACAATTCGATAAAATATATTCACAAAAAAAAAAACACTGGCACCAAACCATCACCCATTCCAAATCCACGATAAATATGTGTAGTTTGTAGGTAGGTATATAGTAAAAAAAAAAAAAAAATAGTAACAGTTTTATTACACCAAAGTACAGAAAACCATATAACAATATTTATACATTCCCTCTATTATTATTCCAGACTTTAAATAAACAACAACCGGGAATAATATGTATATAAAGTGTAGTTAGAGAACATGGCCTCATTCCGAACACGATTTTTATTTATTTTTTTTTTCTGTATGTTGTTTTCCCATTCGTCTTGCGTTTGGTTGAAAATTTGAAAAATCGTCCAAATATAACATTGGGAAATTATTATTACTGTACTATAACGATTTACTTTTTTTTTTAACTGTCGGAAGGAAAAGATTTTTTTTTTTATTATTTTTTGATAAATTATCCATGAAAAACTTTTTTTTTCCCTATGGAACATAAACTAACAACAACAACAACAACAAAAAAAAATACTATTATTTACTACCATTAGAATAGTAATTTTTATTTTATTTTTATTATAATTTTGTTGTTGTTGGAAAATTATGATTTTGGGTTTGGATTTTTCCCATCTGCTAATACCATTACATTGTGTTTTTATTTATACAAATATTTTTATAAAGGGGCAATATGGTTGAGTACTTTATACTAGAAAAATTGAAAAGGATATAATAATTAAAGAAGTGTAAATTGGATCTAAATAAATCGTGAGAACTTTGGATTAAACCATTTTGAGTATAATATGCCCCCAAATTATTTTAAAAAAATTAAAAGTTAAATAGAAGCATTCCTAAATTAGAATGTACGTGAAATTTGTCTTTAGTTGCGTTAAGTTGTCTTAAGTTTGTCTTAAGTGTTTTTTAATGTGTTGGTGTAAAAGTTTCGTTATTACGAATTTATTTAATTCATATTGAAATAATAAAAATTATGCTTAAGATTATTTACTGTTACAAAATGAATTTATATTTTTTTTTGGCGCGAAATATTCTGATGGTGAATGTATAAAATCAAATCATTTTCTAAAAATTGCGCGAAACTGCAGAAACCCCATGTGTTATCGTGTTTATTTGCGAATTTTCTTGTAAAAATCCTAGGAAGCGGCCACCAAAATTCCCTATATTCACAGTTTTAACAAGGTCTTATCTATTCGAAAAATGCTTTACTCTTAACAAAAGTAGGAGAGTAGGGTAGTTAGGACAACCATGTTTGACATAATCTCATATAATATATCGAATATATGTATAAATGATTTTCATTCAAAGTCAATTATACATATATTCAATATATTATGAGATTATGTCAAACATGGTTGTCCATGGTTGTTTAATCCTAATCCCCTAATTTTTTTCAAAATTGATATATTTTTCGAATAAATAAGACCTTAGGAAAACTTAGAATATAGAACATTTTCGTGGCCGCTTCTTAGAATTTTTCGTAATAACGAAAATTTTACATCAACACATTTAATAAAATTTAGGACATACTTAGGACAACTTAGGACAACTTAAGGCAATTTTCACGTACGTCAATTAGAGGCTTATGGAGGAACAGCATCGAACGTAGTCGGTGAAGCGGAAATAGTGTGCTTTGTAAAAAATTAAGTATCTACATATATAAAAGTTTTTGGTCATTGCAATACAGTACCCATACTTGGACAGTAAGAAACAATTTTTATTGAAACATACGGAAAACTTCAATAGGCTTGGTTGTTTTATAGATAAGTTTAAAATATAATTAAAAGATGACGCTGTTCCCGTAGTAAAACCAGCTAGGCGTATTTCACTAAAATTAAATAATCCGTTAAAAATAGAATTAGTATCCCTTTCTGACCGTGAAATAATTAAAAAGGTAGATGAGGCATCGGAATGGGTATCTAACTTAGTGATAGTCGAAAATTCAAATAAGAAACTTAGAATATGTCTGTAAATTAGTATACATTTGGTGAACAAGAACATTTTTTCAACGTTATAGTTATTGGCAGGTGAAGTTAAATGAAAACTCATCGAAATTGCGTACGTTGAATACCCCTTTTGGCTGTTTTCGATTTAAAAGACTCCCTTTCGGTATCAAAATCGCGCCAGAAATTTTTCAAAAATGTAATCAAAGACATTTTTAGATATACCAGGTGTAGTAATTTATATTGACGATCTGTTGATTTTTATGGAAACAGAACAAGACATGACATGAGAAATAAATATTAAATTTAACAACTCTAAATTACAGTACAAAATAAATCAAGTACTATGTTCACACTTTTGCTCCAAATGTCTGTGTTATCAAAACCCCTACGAGAACTGTTGAAGAAAAACGTCATATTTAAATGAGGATTATTAATGCCCTACTTTGAAACCTTTTGAAGCCAATAAAGAAATCACAATACAACCGGATAGCAGTAAGGATAGTATAGGTTGATATATGATGCGAGACGGTAGGCCCTTAAGCTTCGGTTCATAAAGTTTAATAGACGCGGAGACTCGGTATTCCCAAATTGAGAGAGAAATGCTTGCAATTTGTTTCGCTTACAAGAAATTCCATAATTGGATTTGCGAAAGAACTATTACTGTTATGACAGATCACAAACCGTTCCTAGGGAGCTTAATGAAACAAATAGAATAAATTCTTTCACCGAAACTGCAACGTATGTAGTTGCGGCTCTTAAATTCTTAAATTATGACATTAAATTAAAATTTGTGTCGGGAAAATATTTATTTATTGCTGACCTACTTCCGAGATAGTACGACATACATGAGAAAAGTACCATGAGAAAAGAGTTAATTCCAATAAATGTTAGTGATAAAAAGAAGCAACTATTTCAACAAGGAACCAATAATGACGAAATATTAAGCAAATTAAAAAACGTTTTAATGGAAGCATGGCCAACAGATAGACGGAAATTACCAGAAAACCTTAGATTTTATTGGAAATTTAGGGATAGCTTGTAATTTGAGGATCAGATAATTTTCTTTAATGAAAAGATAGTTGTTCCGACATCCTGAAGGCAATCTATGTTAACTCATATTCATAAGGGCTATTTAGGGGATAGTAAAATCGAAAGATATTCAGAAAAAAATTAGCTTCATGGGATATTTGCCAAAAGGTAAGGAACTCAAATATAAAGGAAATTCTGATCCCTCATAATAATTGGCATAGACGTTTTTGAATTCAACGGGAACAATTACTAAGCCGTAGTGGATGATTTCTCAAAATTTGTAGAAGTTATTAGCTTAAAAAATAAGACTGCTCTGCATATTATGATATACATATGTAAATTAAAAGAAGTATTTGTTGTACATGGAATACCATGAGAAAAACTGTAGCCGATAATGTGCCTTTCGGATCGTATGATTTTAGAAAGTTTGGAGAAGAATTAGACATAGTAATAACCACATTAAGCCCTCATTAACAACAATCAAATGGAATGGTCGAAAGAGCTGAACAAACCGTAAAAAATGTATTGCAAAAATTGGAAGAATCAAAACAAGACATTTGGATTGCGTTGCTAGAGCATCGAAATACTACAATTCTTGAATTGGGTTTAACACCAAATGAACTACTTATAGGCAGAATAACGCGCAGTATGATACCTGGTCGGAACGAATTCTATATTTCACCGTTTTAGGGAAGGAGAAATTGTATGTATACTAGTTGGAAAGCAATGGAACAAATCTGGAATTAATAAAAAACATTATTCTCCGAGATCATATTAGACTATAGAGGAATTCTAGACGAAGCAATTCATTAAATTAAAGTACGTTTTATGGGTAGATTTAAAAAACATTATGATCGATGATCAACTGAGAAAAAGGTAAAAACAACAGAAAAAATCTCGGTTGTGTCCGGATAGTAAAAGCAGAGATATATCGTATGGTAATGATCGTAAGCGATAATCAGATATTTTTGTACAGCATATTTAAAATAAGAATTATAAATTTAAACAATTATATTGTTTATAATTACAATATATATAATTAAATAAGTTAATTATATGAATGGTGGTAAAAATAAACAAAAGTTACGAGTTTAACACGGTTTAATTACAAAGGGTTGATTTAAATCTAAATCAAATTAATATTTCTCCAATAGAAAACTTAGAACATTAATTTTTTCCGAGGCAGTATAAAGAATCTAGAATTAGTCCTCATTCGGCTCAATAACAAAACACTCCACTAAACGAAAGCTGTAATCACTACAAATATTGTAATTTTGCATGAAACAACTAAGATTTAATAGTGAAGTAACTAGTTTCATGAAAATTGTAAAAGTTGAGATTTCTAAAAAATTTTGCTGTCTAACAGTTTTCCAATATTTCTGGGCCTGCAAAAGGCGCCTGATTCACTTCTGGACAAACAGACTAAAGAACAGACTAATTGATCATCTTTGTGACAAAAATTATTGTAGCTGTAGCCTAGGAAACTAACAAATTAAAGAGAACATTTCATGCAATAATTGACTGAATTAGAGAATATTTCATGCAATAATTCAACGGAAGACCGGGAATAGACCTTATTATGGTCGGAGGTAGCATTACCAGAATTGATAAATTTTCAACCGGGAAAATGAAGCGGTTTATGACAATCGAAGTACAATTTTTGCGACCGTAATCCGTCTTCTCCATGTCGAACGAAAATTTGTTCAAATCAAAAAGTAGAGGCAAATTAATATTTCTCGGTTATAACAATATCGCGCTTTGATGGGTTATTTGTGCTCTTTTTATGTTCTAGAAATTAGATATAATATTCTATTCATTTTGTCAAGAAACATATTTTGTGTTTTCTATACAAATAGCAAAGAGATAAATAAAACAATTTTTGATTCTCCACGTTCGTTATATCGAGTTATGCATACAGTGTGAAATACTTTCATGGCTGTGTATGGATCGTATATTACGAACTTATTTAATTTCTTTTCTGTATTTTTCGTCTGCAATATTCCTTTTATTAATCTATTGTTGATTCGTTGGCGTTGTTTATTGTAATTGCTCTGAGTGTGGGGGGGGGGGAGTAAAAGTGTTTGTGTTCGCGGCGCGAGCGCAACGAAAGGTAAAAAAATATATGTTTTGGATTTTGGAATAATTAAGTCTAATTTTAATTTTAGTGAAAAAAAATTAGTCTAGTTGTGATTATTAAGAATATTGAGTCTAATATGTAGTTATGAAGCAATACGGTGAAATGTTGTGATCCGTTATGCAAACATATCATTTTTTGGGATATTCTTGTGCAGAATTAAAATAAATTATATTTATTTATTTTTTGGTTTTAATAATAAAAACTAAAAAAAAAAAAAAAAAAAAAAAAATGGTAAAATAAACTCTAAGAAACAGTTTTAGTTGTATTATAAATACGTCTCTGTAATTAAAATAAATGGAAACAGAGAAAAATTTTGAATAAATAAGTTGTGTGATTACATTCTGTTCCTTAAATAAATGGCTCTTATTTATGGTCGTTAAATTTAATAGAAGAACCAATTTCAGTCATTCCGTTATTAAATTCACATTCGATTCTTTAACGGGATATTATGTCATCCAGTGTCGAACTTGTTGAAATTCTACTTTCGTTTGTTTGCTGAATAAAAGTTTATCAGTGTTTTGGAAGAAAAAAAAAACACCGTAACGAGTCATGCCCGGCGATACACCCTTTGCTGGTGTTTTATTTACAAATTGAGCAATTGACACACCGTTATTGCAAATCGTGTTGTTCAACAATTGGGTTGAGTGCTTCCGGAAATTGTTTTTTAGCAATATTTCCGTCCGTCGCTAGGACTGTCATTCGGGCGTCCTATCAGTCCTTATCGGCATCGGTGGCAGTTATCGCGGGGATCGACTACAGTTTAAACTGTCACTCCGGTTCGACCACTCCTATTTTATTATTTTATTAGCTGCTGAAGCCGTGGAAAAAATAGTTTCAATTTCCCTTCTCATTTTTATTTTTTTTGCGGTTATTCAAGCATGAGAATACGTCTGGAAAACTCCACGCCGCAGACCTCTATTCTTATGTCTGTTAACGGAAGCCGCTTGCGGGGTTTCATTGCATAATAGGACGACCAATAACGTTTTTTAGTCTGAGTTCTATTAAGGAGGCCCATAAAAACCTTTCGGGTTTTTCATTCGTGCGTGCCATTATAGGAGAGCTGTTCAAATTTTTAAAATCTTCATTAACTAAGTATTTATTATTTCCCTTAACCAACTATGTACAAAAAATTATTAATATAAAAGTGCTCTTAACTAAGTTGGGTCAGCTATAAGAAGATAGGTTAATCTATGTCAGCAGATGAAATTTTAAAAATACTGTACACAAATAAAAATTAGTTCTAAAAGAAATTAGTGAAATTATTTTGCAAACTTAAGTTAAACTTTTAGGTTTTCACTTTTAAATGAGACGGTTAAAAATATTGGCGCAGAGACCAAATAATATTTACAAATATTTCGGTAGTAAATCTAGGAATTGTAAAAATAATACGGTAATTATTGCGTACATCATAAGGCGCAAACGATGTCCACTACTGAAATAAAACAGGTTTATTCTCGAAAAATGTAGAGATCTTATAACGGCAAAATCCGTATTGCAAAAAATTGGCCAAATATTTGATCACGGCAACATTTAAAAAATAAAACACGTAAAATATACTTCTGTAATTTGAATAATGGCTCCATAGTGTTCATCAAAATCCCACCCCAACATGGTAAACCATAGGTAATTCGAGTCTCAACAGGACAAAATGAGTGTAGGCCAAAATTTACGTAACAAATAAAAAGCACGTAGGGCAGATTTGAGCTGTACCTCAATATTTTGACATTGAACTCTCCAACTTAGCTTAGTTTCAAAATCCAAGCCTAAGTACTTGGAAGATGTCACTGACTCTGACATGGATCACCCAATATTGTAAAAATCATGACCTTATAGTTTTTTCACTTAATAACAAAAAGTGAACATCAAACCATGAACTTATTACTTAAAAATACCTTACTCAACTACACCTCTAAATCCGATAGATTGCAATTTAAACAAGAGTAACTTGTGGCCTACCATATCGAACGCTCGCTTAATATCAATGAAAACTGCTGCAACATTATTTTTTTTTTTCATTCAGATTAACATGAACGCCATTTAAAAAATCTGTTAACGCTGATTCAGTAATTTTCCCGACAGTAAATCTATGCTGATTAGTACTGAGGACGTTATGTTGCTTCATAAACGATTCCATATGAAATTTAATAGCTTTTTCCATGCTTTTTAAAATCACAGGTTGAACTGCAATTAGTCGGTAATTGTCTATAATAAGATTATCTTCTTTTTTAATTACAGAGATGATAATGGCTATTTTCAAAGCATCCGGGGTAGTAAAAAATTAACCAAAACTGGTGATATTACAATATCAGTACATTTTATCATGTTGAAAGTGAACCCTAATATATCAAAAGTACTACTGCATTTTACACTGTTTATAGAAATTTCGGTTTTAACATGATGATATAGGCTTATAATGGATGACGGAAACTTGTTCAACATTCTTAAATCAAATAAAATTCGAGAGTAGAAAGTTACCAAATTCATTAGCAATTGCTTCCGAATCAGACTAAGTATTGTAAATAAAATCCCGTTTCAAAATTAAAATTTTTCTTTACCAGAATTGTAAAACAAATTTATCTTTCAAAACCAGGATTTTGAAAACCGCGATTTTGAAAACCAGGTTTTTGAAAATCGGGATTTTGGAAACCGAGATTTTGAATTCGGTATTTTGAAAACTGGGATTTCGTAGTACACCGATGGTAAATTGAGTATATCAATAGTCATGTCACCTAAAATAATTACATTTTGATTTTTGATTTTAGTAATGAAATCAGTAAACTCCGAAACAAACGAAGTAACTGAACAAGAATGCAATTTATAAACACATACAAAAGTATATATACTTAACGTTATTAATAATTGCTGATAACTTAATTATATCAGCTGATCGTACTAAAAACAATTCATAAATACACTCCAATTTAAGATAATAGAACGCACAAACACCGCCAGCCCTACAGTTATTATTACAACATCCTATACGCTGATGAAATTTGGAATATTCTAAAATTTTAATTCATTGTCCTAAATCCATCATTCAACTTAAGTTAGCAATAAGTTTTTCAAAATTTTTGCGCATACTTCGAATATTCTAATGAAAAACGGAAAAATTAAAAATGTTGGAATTAGTCAAAATACTATCTAAAATATTAGTATTTATTATTTACAAGAACACATTATATGCGTGAAATTAATCTGTCATTAAAACAAAAACAAAAAAAAAAGTTAGTTGTTAATAAACTCAAGGTCACACAAAGATGAACAGGGTGCAAATGTGTTGCACCCTGTTCACCTTTCATTACACAAATATGACCCAATTCTTTGACTGGTAAATCCTGTTTACGGCTAAATTGTAACCTTAAAGTAAACAGGCACTCCGTTTTTCAAACGACGGTAAGGAAATATGCTAGACTAACTTACTAATAGAGCATCGTCGGCTAATAATATTTTTAAACGTTGCCAAAGTAAACGATAAATCATTAAAAAGTAAACAAGAGGATCCTTTACTGAACAAGGACCTAGAGATTACCATGGTGACATTACTATAAAAACAGGCTCAAATTCCCGTTTCAAGAAATCGAAGGATGATAAAGTTGAATAGAGCGTGAAGATATTTGTCAGTCTATAACATAGCGCACTAACGCTTAACCACACAGAGTTTAAACCAATTCATGCAAGAGCAACGGTTCACAAGGTAGAACTGGAGACCCCTGAACGAATAAGAAGCCAGAGAAATCTATTTGAGATACGAGTACCTGATTTCAATAAAGAAATTTGGCAAGAAGTAATTGTAGACAATTGTATTGAAGGATTCAGAAATAAGAAAAACAAGATTACGTTAGTCAAATTTTCGGCCTGTGCGAGCAGACAGATCCTTTCAAAAATATATAAAAACTCAATATAAATTAATTAAGGCCCTCGGTGAATGAAATTTAATGCAACCGCCTGTTCAATTTACGGTCGCTATTTAAAGATAATATATGTCCGGAAGAAGGCGAATCGAAAGTTGTTGTTCCGCCCATTATCTACCAAATAAATTTTTTTTTAAACTTCCAAACATTTTGACATATGTACGAAAACAGATGGAAAAATTGCAAGAAAGTACATGTTCAACCAATTTTATAAAGGGTAACTTCAAAGATAAAATGTTTATACCATACTATAGCCAAACTTCTGTAAATCGAATCATTATTTACCGTCAATTTTTGTTCGATTTAGGGGAAATTATTGCTGTAAGCAACAATATTGCTGATCCCTCTATTACAACAACTGCTGGAAGAGCGTCTGGTTCACAAACAACAGTAATTAAGAAGGACATTAGCTCGCATAAAGCTAGGCCCTCTAACATTTTGGGAAAGGATAAAAGTTGTACGAAAACTGATACCGGAGTACCAAATTACGAGTTGTCCAGATCCTTGGGCGCACTATGTGGACTCCAGAGGGACTTGGTGTCAGACTCTCTCTGGGCGGGGAATCCAACACAACGGTGTTGGAGGCGATGGTATTGATTGATGCTGAGGCTATTGCAGATCAATTTATACCACTACAAAACAGGCTCGGCTACTCTGCTGCTTAAAATTCAATGTCTCGACTCAGGGCACCAAACTATAAAGTGACGTTTGTCAAGAAGGTACGTAAGATTGGTTCGTGTGTTCTCGCTAAAACTAATCAAGACTTGTTTGCGATGTTTAATTAGAGTAACTTAGATGTAGTGGCCGCTGGCATTGAGATTGGTAGTTTAAATCACTGGCTCATTTCAGCCTATCTACCAAATGAAGGAGATAATATACCACCTTCAATTCTTAGAGCTGTTTTAATGGATATTCAAAAGCGAAAATTTGGACTCTCCTCTGCAGTGATGTATACTCATACGAGAGAGGTGAGTTCCTCTTTGGTTTTATTCTTAGTACTAACCTTCAAATTTGCTATTTTGGGTGTAAGTCCACTGTTAAAACTAGAAACAGACAAGAGGTACTAGATATCACGCTTATCTCAGATTTTATTAAGGATAGTTTGGTGAATTGGAAAGTGCTTGATGACCATTCTTTTTCTGATCATTGCTATTTGCAATTTGAACCGGTTATACAAATCGGTGTATAGCTACGAGTATCAAAGGACAACATCTAAAAGCCTAAAAGTTGGATTTATCTTTTAGAGAAGCTAAGAGTTTACTTCACTCTTGTACCTTATTATTCGAGGACTTAATCAATAAGAATCCAGAAAAATGAAATTTGGAAATATGCACTAATTCTGGGAATGCTTGTTGATAACATGTTATTACCTGTCTGTAAAGAAGATTGCATTGAAAAATCTTAGTGAAATAATCAATATATACCTTAAAACCAAACTTTATTTTAAAGTAAATCAGGACTCCTGCATCTTATTTGGGGTACAATAAGGAATTCGCCATAATTAGGGTCTTTACAAGAAATTCGTCATAATTCAAATTCAAACATATCAAGCTTAGATTGTCATCTAGTTTTCCTAAGAAAGCAGGCCTTTTCCAAAACACTTGCAGAAAAATTTAAAACAAGTCAACTACAATGTGCTTCAATTTTAGAGAAGCATTATTTTAATGGATCGATGATTTTAACAGATTAACACTTATTTAAAAATAATCCGCATTATAAAATACTGGCAATTTTAAAAATAAATAATGTTGTAAATTTATTTCTTAATTGTTACAACAAAAAATTTGAACATAAGCGAAATATTTGCTATCAACAGCGAAATATTTGCTATCGAAATAACTCCGTTTGTGAACAAACCATTCCAAATTTTTCGGTTATTAATTGAGACTAAATGTTTTAAACCGAGGTACTTGAGTTTTGTCGCATAAATTACTTTGAATCAATGCAAATTAACTTGGTAATTTCAAGCATGTGTTTCTTATTTTATTTCAAATATATTTAATTATTGACATAACGCATTTCTTATTTCAACCTAATATTTAATTAAAATATGAAAAATTTGCAAATAATCCAAAGCAATTTTTGCATAATTCCAGCAACTAATGCAGAATATAAATTATTTTTTATTTTCATAAAATATGCAAAGTATTCATGTCGATAGGGTTTCCGCTTGTTTTATAACGGTTATGCATGATTATTACTTTGCGTGAAAGAAACTTTAAACCTCCTAAACAGTGCATCTCAAAATCACTCTGAAAATGTAACCAATTAAATTAATAGCGACTATTCCAAATTTTATATCAGTCAAAATGGTAAACGAAAAACCTATCTTTGCCGATAACACCACGACAAAATCTTAAATTTTTTAGCTCTAAAGTATTGAGAAAACATTTTTTCTATAAAGTTACAACCAACAACGTAAAGTTATGATGAACAACCGGTTGCCATATTTATTTGATAAAGGAGCGTCTTAATTAATACAAAAACTCAAAATCGAGGAAGGGTTCATAACTTGTTAGTCATTGCCGCTAAGAAATTGATTTGATTTGCTTTCGACCGATATCTTACTGTGTAACATTATCTTTATTATAAATAAATCCTACAAATTATTTAAACGTTAAAACAGTTGGATTAAGTTGAAAATTGTTAGAATTATTCTTCAATTCTTTGTTGAAAAGAACCATTCGTGTTACCACCTCCATAACAGGTAAATTCAAGGTTTTTAGAATTTTTAATTTAAAAAATATTAAACCAAACTCTAATACAATTTAATGATGGTAACACAGGGAGTAGAAGCTGGCAAAAATACCGAGAAGGACGTTGGGTTAGCGAGCTTAGTAAATATCCGATACTTTAAAATCCCCAAACATTTTAAAGTGCTGAAATTAGATTCGAATTTGAAAATATACATAATTCGTTTGTTTACTAAATATCACCATTTCCACTTTAAATTCAATTAACCAGCATGCATTTGCTTCTATATAATATAAATTTATCATTACCATACGTTTTTTTTTTTTTTTAATTTTCCAAATAGTACTGAAAATAATAAACTCGTTTCCATGAAGCCATCTGCGGTTTAATTAATAAGCAACAACAAAAAAATCCGAATGGAATTACTAAGAATATTAAATGATCACTTTATGGTCAGTTTTTTTTTTTGAAAATTTTTATCCCCGACCCAAATATACTGGAATTTTGTACTATTTAATATACTAGCAAATACAATAAAAGTTGTTTTTCAATACCATTAAATCCAAACCCACTCCTTCCACTCAATATGGGAATTATTCGATTCAATTTTCCATTTTCTATTCATTAAAAGGATTAAAATCAAATTAAATTTAAATAATTTTGTTTTTGTTTTTATTTTAATTGTATCTGGTTGTTATTGTTATTTGGCATTATAATATTTACAGCAGAGAAGAATAGAAAAGCCACATTAATTTTAAAGAAATTAACGAAACTTTTTAATACTGTTTTGGAAAGATAATTACCCGCAAATAAGATAATTTTTTCCAAATTTCAGGAGGAGGTTTTTGTAATATAATTACGATTATAAGAAATATTTGGCACATCCAGTACACGTAGAGTTTACCAATGAGATTATTCTCAATTCTTTACTCAAACGAAAAAATATGTGTTCGCTACACTTGTACTTGTCTTTGCTTTCACTACTGACATTATTGGTGTATCGGCTGAAATCACTACTGAATTGGCTACTGTAGACAATGACACTTGCTTTATGGCGCGTTGATAAACAATTAAAGCAGATCTTCAGTTATGAGGCTTGTTCTCTACGTCGATTTATTTGTAATCCCTTAAGTTTATCACATTCGTAAATTCGATGCGACTCTTTCCAATAAACACATTGAATTATGTTCGTGTCCGTTAATTTGAGCTGATACGACCTGGCTGTATTTAATTTCAATGTTGTATGCTTTCCAGATTCACAGGACTCCAATGCATTACATCATCACTTATGAACTCGGTTGACAGTTATACGGGCCCAGGTCTCTTTAGTACCTGGATCCATTTTTTTTTGTAATAGCATATATGTTAGCCACGTATGTCTTCCTGTAGCTTCATCACCTAAAGCTTGTATCTCTTTGTATACGTCGTCTTAAACATGGCACAGATTTCTCAGTTTTTTCACGGGACCGCCTTGCATCGTTGGTAGCTCTAAAAATGATTTAATTAATAAGTTTAACACATATTTTCGCTTATCCTATCTCTAAAAATTGCTTAGCCCATCCCTGTGTATAATTTGCCTCATATACTGGAATATGTTTAATCAAATCTGCTGCCTCACCTTCTAATAATGTTTTTTAATATTGCAATTTTTGGGCATCACTAAATCCCAATTTAGTATGGACAGATACCGCGTACAGATCTTTATAGCTGGGGGAAATTCTCATATTTAGATTAGAATTTTGGCAAATTTATATTTGGCAACCGAATACAACTATGTGGTCTTTCGTCGTATGACGAAAGAAAAACTCATTTTATTCCTTCAATAATCGAGCCATCATTCGAGCCAGAGGACTTTGCTTCGCAAATCCTCTTCTTGCGACGTTTTTTTTTAATATCATCTTTATCACACTCAAATCATCGTTCACTATACAAATATTAATAATTCGCTTTACTCGAACTAATTTCAACCCGAAATACAACGACGACAAAGGTTACGCTATTCTGAAACAAATGCTGTGCTATGATTAGGTCTCAGTTATGTGTAATTAGTTCTATGAATTGATACTGCCACGATGGAATAAGATCTTGAGAAATATATCCCAGAATCTTAATTTTAATTTGATATTCGAAGCATTCTCCAAACTATCAACCGAAATTGTAATAAATCTCGCTGATATAATTTTACCATTGTGTATACTTGTAACGGAATGGTTATAATTCGGTTGAATTTTCATTCCATCAACAGAACATCTCTGAGGCTCTCACATCAGTGACCGCAGCACGTTCGCCGGCTAGGTGAGGTCGGTTGGGCGGAGTAATTGTCACTAGCCACAGAGATCTAGATGTGCTGCTATAGTTAACCCACACTGACGATCTGGTAATAAATAGACATGGAACGATGTAACACTAACAATAAATTAACACTTTATACCGGATAAAAAGTTTATAATTAGTTCTAAAGAAGCGGAACAAAACAAAAAAAAAAATCTTAAGTATCACAGCCATTTCCTTGTGTGGTCAAGGTGTTGGACCACATGCACTCCACCCTCCCCATAGGCAATATCATGCATACAAATTTGATTTGCCCCATGATAATGTATTAGTCCACGCTATTCATATTTATCTAGACATACTGATTTTCGTTACGACTGCAAAAAATTTACGATAATTGTAGGTGAATACAAATAAAAAAAAAAGAAAGAAAGGAACACATGAACGAATATGATCAAACAAGTCAAAATAAAATATAAGAATTCGAATGAAAGAAATTAACTTTCATGGTCACTACTAAATTACATATTGATAAATAATGGTTGATACAATTAGATTACAATTAATTTATGAAGTTTAGCATAATAACAACAAATGATAATTATTATAAAATCACGTAAGACTTATTCTAATGTGTGGATCCGCGGTCCGTATTCATAATTTAAGTTTAGCTTTAAATATCTATATAATACAGTTAAATTGACACAACAGTTATTACTTAATAATATAATTTATATTATCCAAGTTTCTAAAGAAGAATGAATTGTAAATATCGACATATATAATAATTTAATATAATATAATATATAATTTAATTAAGCAATTAAATAGGCATTAATAAATATTTAGTAAATAAAAATAAAATAAGGTAATAAATAAACAAAAAAAAACTTATCGGATTGGTGATAGTGATGATGGCGTCTTCATTAAAAATATCTCAGTGCCGTTTGCGTGTACAAATTTTGCAATATATCCGACAAACATCCTTGGGCAACAATAAAAAAAAACTGTCGCGGGATGCCTTACCCGGTAACAAAGTCTGTCCACTGTATTCCTGTTTTGTTTTTTTCTTAAATGTAATTTTAAAAAAATTACAACGCACGAGATAATGAATAAACACTTTACACAGACTTTGTAATTCGCGGAGGCACTGTATCACTAAAAAAAATTAAGGAAAACAAATTTTGTAGCCATGAATAAGACTCTAATAATTTCACACCAATCTCTTAAATTATCTGAATTCTTGAACTATCAGATAAGATAAGTAAAACATTAATAAATACCTTTTCCCGCGACTATTACAGATTTAAAAATTTCCAACAAAAATTTTCAGACTATTGCGAAACAAAATACAGCCTCATCAATATGGCCACTTTATATGTGCAGTAAAATTTTGTTTTTGATTTTGCACTGAATATTTTTTTATTATGTATTTTAATTACGATCACTGTTTCTGTACAAGTACAACCACCAAATGATCAATTATAGTTTTACTGCATTATTCAAACAGTATTTGATCGATTGGTTTGGGTGGGGAATCCAAAAGAAGAAATCAACAAACAGACAAAATCATCACTATCTATCACAATTTATGCACATTAACCAATTATACCAATAAAACAATAATGACCATGGTTACACGGTAGATTGTTACAAATCTGATTAGATAAAACAAAAACAGAATTTGAACCGATCTCATCATATTCGCTTAAGTATGTTGATTTAAAGTAATGAAAATTCATCCGCCTGGAACATTTTACATGTTACATACTATATAATCTCGACTAAATCGCTGCTGTTACACGACTGAAAGAAATCGTCTCCACGTTGATTTGCCGAAAAAACAACTCGTAATTTAAATTAAAAGCTAATTTCTCATAGTTCTGGTTCAATAATTTTCTCTTAACTATTTTGCCTTCACCGATCCGGGTCAAAGGACCAATTTAATACGTGCAACACACGACCAATCAACTTACCAAATCTATTTGTGTGGACGGTATTTTTTTTTTTTTGCTGTCAGTGATTTCTGTAAATAAAGGCTTGTTGTATTTAAAACTTTATAAATTATATTTATTAAAGTAGATAAACACACTTCGAATTATAACTCAAATAAAATATAATTATTTTATTTTTTAAGATAGCTACGCTTATTAATTTAAAATTGTTCACTGTTGATTGTGTGTTGTTCGTGGTTGACATAAAGACACTTAATGATTAAAAATGTTTACGCTTCCTTCCAACATTAATATTACTTATCTCTTCTTTTTTTTAAATTTGTCTCTTCTGTATTGTTTTTTTGCCGAATGGATCGAAAGGCCGAATGTCGAAAGGCCGAATGTCGTATGGCCGAATGTGTCGGAAGGCCGAATGTCGAAAGGTCGATTGTCGTATGACCGATTGTGTCGAAAGGTCGAATGTCGAAAGGTCGAATGTGTCGAAAGGCCGAATCTCGAAAGGCCGAATGGGTCGAATGGCCGATTGGGCGAAAAGGCTGATTCTGTCAAAAGGCCGAATTTTCATTAAATTTTCTTTCACTTAATTGATTGAAATCAATATTTAAAACCATTTAATTTATGTCTTAATGTAAAATGATTTAAATAAATTGAAAATACGTGGTAATAAATCCTGTGTATGTAGCATATTAATGTGATCAAATTTTGCCGGAAAAACAAAATATTTTTTCTTGCGCTATGGGGAGCTATCAAGAGCGGTCGGGTTGGCTATCTTATCTAGAAAACAATAACACAGACATTGAAAATCCCCCCAAAAAAAAACTAGAAAAAAAACCCAGAAACAAAAAAATTCCGAAAAACAAAAATGCAGAAAACTAAAATCCAGAAACACAATTATCAAAGTGCGGCCCAAGTTAAAATTAAAATTCATAAAATGGCCTTAAAATTTGAGTTTTTCCGTAAAGTTCTTAATATTTATGGTAATAAAAATTGCTTCAACATTTCAGACACAGATCAAAGGAATCATATCGCTCATATCGCTTCTACGGATTGTTGTACCACAAATGTTTCAAATTATTTTGTGGTTGGCTTAATTCGTTGGGTTAGTATAGTATCGAAGAATCTTTTGGAGCGAATTGCGGATTTAATTCTTTGTTAATGCTTCGTCAAAACCTTGCAGACACAGATCAAAGGAATTTTATCGCTCGTATCGCTTCTTTGTACCACAAATGTTTCAAGTGACGACAAAAGTCAAAAATGCCTATAAAATTGATTTTTTAACAAAATATTTTTTCTGGATTTTTTTCTCGATTACTTCTTTAGTAATTTCTAGATTTTTTTCGGGATTTTTTTTTTGAATTTTTAATTTTCAATTGTTCTGGATCTTAAAATTTCTGGATTTTTTTTCCAGGTAAATGTAGTGATCCCACAGCCATCATATAAAATGTGGCTCCCCATAGCGCTCCGTATAAATAGGTAGAGCCAAATATTTTTTATATCAAGTTTTCGCTAAACATTTGAACTAAAATTGATAGTTTGATGTTAAATAAATTTAGTTTACCAATAAATAGCGCATCAAATTTAAATTTAGGGGTAGAAAAATGACGGCTCTCGATAGCAACATTTAAATTTTGGTTCTCATAAAAATATGAAGTTTGCAAATTTTCATTCATGAAAAGATGGAAAATTAAAATAAATTTCAACATATAGGGACTTTCGACAGTAGGCCTTTCGACACAATCGGCCTTTTGACATTCGACCTATTCGGCCTTTCGACCCATTCGGCTTTTCGAAATTCGGCTTTTCGATATTCGGCCTTTCGATCCTTTCGGCCTTTCTACATTCGGCCTTCGACATTCGGACTTTCGGCTTTATTCGATTTAATCAATCCATAAAGGTAATATAAATTTTCTTATATAATATAAATTTAAGAATAAATTTTGAGAATACATATATTGGATATCTCCACATAGTAAATGTAAGATAAGTGTGAATTACATACATTTATTTATGATGGTTAGTAATTTTTATTTTTGTTTTCTTTCAAATACTGGTATACCTACATCGATTTGCGACTTCCTCGTCAGACTTTTGCATTGCTGGATTTTTAAAAGAAGTGAAACTACGAAAATCATAATAACAAGTGTGTAGAATAGTTAACATATTTTAATAAATAAATTGTTTTTTTTTGTGCCGTAAAGTTTAGAGTGTTTGAATTTTTTATATACATATTGCTACCAAACTGCTTAACAATGTAATACGCACACGTTAAAACAAATGAAATACTATTGAATGAACATATTAAATTATCGAATTATTGTAACGGAAATCCGTCAAAAACAATTAATTTAACATAGCGTCGATCGAGAGGATCGTGATCATAACTTTTTCGGTTTTTTTTTTTTTTTTATCGCGTTTAACAAATATTTCATCGAAATCATTCAATCATAACGTCATTACAGAAGATTGAAGATTCCAATATTTTGTGTGATGGTATGAGAGTTTTAGTGATCATCATAATCATGAAAAAGAATAAATCTTAATTATTTTTTTATGATCGATGATGGGAAATTATACGATTCGAGTAATTTTTTTATATTCAATATTCTAATTAGATTTTAATGTACACATACAGGCACACAAAGAATATTGTTAATTAGCTTTTAATTAAAAACAGATGTTTTACTAAATTAATAAATTTTTAAATGATCATTGCCACCATTTTTTTGTTTGCGATGATTATTTTATTTTATTTAACAAAAACTCGTTTTCCTTTGTATTTTCCTCGGAAAAAATTCGCCTGTTGATTTCAGTTTTTTGTTTTTGTTTTTAGGTAGAAAAAAACCCAAAATTATTTCTATTTTGATTTTATAATTGAGGGGGATCAATTCAGCTGGAACGATTTTCTTCTTCCATACACAAACTTCACCATTCTAAATCGAATGCAGTTTTTCAGTATTTGGTTTTTTTTTTTTTTTTTTTTTGGTTTTTTAAAGTGATAACGATAAAATATGATGAAGGGAGAAACATTTCAAAAACATTAAGTTGATGACTTAACTATTCGACTGGCGTGGTGTATTTATCGTAATAAACGAAATTAGTGTTGTTCGAACGCGAGGGGGAGACTTTTTTGTTTTAGTTTTTTTTTTTAATCGAATCACATAATATTGAAGTCATTGTTTTAATAGAAAGGGGTAAAAGTTCGCGGAAAAGCAATCTTTACTTTTTATCAAAATAGACGTTAATTATTCATAAAGTTCCGTTTAAGACGTTAATTATTCATATAGCTTCCAAAAGTAAATTATTTCAAAAATCATTTTCTCAACTAGAAGGGATACCGCCGAAACAAAAATAAAGTTTTATTGATTGAAGGTACAGTTTGATTGATTGAAACTAAAGTTGCTTCACAGTTAAGTAATAAAATTGTTTGTAATACTCTATCTTCAGAAGCACATGTTAAGTTAAATGGTATCCTGATAAAATAAATTAAACTATCAAAATCTGAGAAATTCACTGGTGACAGGCAGTTTCTTATGATTTCCATTGAAACAATCGAAAAATATTTGCTGAATTCGTTAACCGTATTTTTGGAATCGAATATTTTAACAGATTTATGACATCCTTATAATTCATCTTGTTAAATAATATTTGATTAATGAATCCATAAACGTTTAGGGTTATCGATAGAACCATTTCTAGTTCTATCTATATAAACATAAACGTTTGTGGTTTCGTTGTTATTAAATTAGTAGTACGTTCCTTATCTCGCTCTTGCAGGTAAATTATTTTAATAATTTCTTGTTTACTTCGGTATAAAAAGACCAAAGTATTGAAATCTTGTCACAAATGATCAAAAATGTGGTTGGTCCAAAACCACTTTTCTCACCGTTTTGAAAGTCCCTAAGTCTAGAAAAGAAATAAAAAACTGTCCGTCCGTTTGTCTGGATGTCTGTAAGTCTGTATCCATGGTAGCTCGAGAACGGCTTGTTCGATTTAGAATTTTTGTTTAGCCAATCTCGGATCAATGGTCAAGGGCGAGATTTGAAAAGCTTTTGGAACCTGTGCGTCAAGAGGGTCGGGTACGATCAATTTTAATAAATTTCGGCTTGTCCATTGGAAATAGCATTTTAAAATGATTTTTGGAAGAAGTTCTGGAATATGGCCAAAAATGATAGAACTTGCCTGTTTCTCAACCGATTATGAAGAAATATGATTTATAGACTAGTATTGGGATTCTAAAATTATTTTTAGATGAAATTCTGTAGTATTGCCAGTTAGGATAGATTTTAATGGAATTTTACTTTTACGGTGGAAAATGGATTTTAAAATGATTTTTATATAAAGTTCTGGAATATGGCCAAGTAGGATGGAACTTTGATATACATTAACCGATTATGTATAATGAAATTCGAGATTGGATTTTTTAGTAGTTTCACTACTGCGGCGCGTGTCCGCTACACACTATATTTTTCTAAACATGGCCAAACTTACCGCTATGATAGCAAATACTCAGAAAACATGACCCAAAGTTTAAAGCGAATGTTTGGCAATAAAAGTTTTTAATGAAACTTGAATATTATTACGGACGTAATCTTGATCGTTTAGCAATTGGAATAGTAAGTTTACGCTATCTTAAAGAAACCTAAACAGCTGCATGATTCACATAAACTTAATTAGACAACATTATAGAAGCCATATTGACATATTTCTCACAACTTCGTCTAAAAATAATTTTTGGTTCACAAGGGTTGGACGTTAATTTGGTGATTGTGCTTAGGATTGTATTGTGATTGAGAGAGAGGTTGAGTTGTAAATTGAGTTAGAGGTTAAGCTGAAGATTGACCTAAGAGGTTCATTTCGGGATTGATTTGAGAGTTGGATTAATCAAGGCCGAAGTTCTGATCATCTCAAGACTTCAGCTATTTATATTTTATTATTAAAAATGGAGGTGTGGCCAACACACGACTTTCTTTTACGAACAGAGAATTTTGAGAAATTTTATTTTTTTTTTATAATTTTTAAATTTTTTTTTTTTTTTAAATTTGAATTTTTTTTTTTTTTTTAATTTTATATTTTTTAATTTTATAATTTTTATTTTTATTTGTTTTTAATTTTTAGAAACATTTTGTATTAAGTAGTTTTTTGTAAACTTTATACTTTTTAAGATATTTGCAAAATAAATTTTCTGGACCAAGGGAGTGGCCACTTCCGGTTAGCCGATTTGGAGTAAAATTCACTGGTACCTCCCAATTTATCAAAAAAGCTTAAATCTGAAGTTTCAGTTCGATTGGCTAAACTATCTGGGCTGTAGAGAGGACACAGACATACTGACAGACTGACTGACTGACTGACTGACAGACAGACAGACAGACACCATTTCGAAACCCACTTTTTCGGACTCAGGGGACTTCAAAACAATTAAATCTTAATTGTTTTGAAGTCCCCTGAGTCCGAAAAAGTGGGTTTCGAAATGGTGTCTGTCTGTCTGTCTGTCTGTCTGTCACTCTGTCAGTCTGTCAGTATGTCAGTCTGTCAGTCTGTCAGTCTGTCAGTCTGTCTGTGTCCTCTCTACAGCTTATACGGTTTAATCAATCTAACTGAAACTTCAGATTTAAACTTTTTTGATAAATTGGAAGATCCCAGTGAATTTTACTCCAAATCGGCTAACCGGAAGTGGCCACTCCCTTGGTCCAGAAAATTTGTGTTGCAAATATCTTAAAAAGTATAAGGTTTACAAGAAACTACTTAATACAAATTGTTTCCAAAAATTAAAAACAAATAAAAATAAAAAATTAAAAATTAAAAAAAAATTTAAAAATTTAAAAATTAAAAAAAAAAATTACGAAAAAAATAAAATTTCTAAAAATTCTCTGTTCGTAAAAGAAAGTCGTGTGTTGGCCACCCTTCAATTTTAACTAGGAAATTAAGGGACCTATTCCATGTGCTAGCGAAATCTTTATCATCATTGTTGAGTGCGATTTCCAAAAAATAATTTCGTAGAACTTTTATTAAACGAATGATTCGTATGGATTAGGGTTTTCTAACTAGGTAATTGAGCAACCTATTCCATGTGTTAGCCAAACCTTTGTCATCATTGTTGGCAATGGCCGATATTGGCCCTTGGGAGTATAATTTTGCAGAACTTTTACTAAACGAACGATTCGTATGGATTAGGGTTTTTTAACTATGTAGGTAATTAAGGGAACTATTCCATGTGACAAACTTTTACTAAACGAACGATTCATATGGATTAGGGTTTTCTAACTAAGTAATTAAGGGACGTATTCCATGTGCTAGCCAAACCTTTGTCATCATTGTTGGCAATGGCCGATATTGGCCCTTGGGAGTTGAGTGCAATTTCCAAAAAATAATTTTGCAGAACTTTCACTAAACGAACGATTCGTATGGATTAGGGTTTTCTAACTAGGTATTTGAGGGACCTATTCTATGTGCTAGCCAAACCTTTGTCATCATTGTTGGCAATGGCCAATATTGGCCATTGGGAGTTGAGTGCGATTTCCAAAAAATAATTTTGCAGAACTTTTACTAAACGAACGATTCGTATAGATTAGGGTTTTCTAACTAAGTAATTAAGGGACATATTCCATGTGCTAGCCAAACCTTTGTCATTATTGTTGGCAATAGCCGATATTGGCCCTTGGGAGTTGAGTGCAATTTCCAAAAAATAATTTTGCAGAACTTTTACTAAACGAACGATTCGTATGGATTAGGGTTTCCTAACTAGGTAATTAAGGGACCTATTCCATGTGCTAGCGAAACCTTTGTCATCATTGTTGGCAATGGCCGATATTAGCCCTTGCGAGTTGAGTGCGATTTCCAAAAAATAATTTTGCAGAATTTTTACTAAACGAACGATCCGTATGGATTAGGGTTTTCTAACTAGGTAATTAAGGGACCTATTCCATGTGCTAGCCAAACCTTTGTCATCATTGTTGAGGGCGATTTCCAAAAAATAATTTCGTAGAACTTTTATTAAACGAACGATCCGTATGGATTACGATTTTCTAACTAGGTAATTGAGAACCTATTCTATGTGCTAGCCAAACCTTTGTCATCATTGTTGGCAATGGCCGATATTGGCCCTTGGGAATGAGTGCGATTTCCAAAAAATAATTTTGAAGAACTTTTATTAAACGAACGATTCGTATGTATTAGGGTTTTCTAACTAGGTATTTGAGGGACCTATTCTATGTGCTAGCCAAACCTTTGTTATCATTGTTGGCAATGGCCGATATTGGCCCTTGGGAGTTGAGTGCGATTTCCAAAAAATAATTTTGCAGAACTTTTATTAAACGAACGATTCATATGTATTAGGGTTTTCTAAATAGGTATTTGTGGGACCTATTCTATGTGCTAGCCAAACCTTTGTCATCATTGTTGGCAATGGCCGATATTGGCCCTTGGGAGTTAAGTGCGATTTCCAAAAAATAATTTTGCAGAACTTTTACTAAACGAACGATTCGTATGGATTAGGGTTTTTTACTTTCTTTTACTCTAGTAAAATAAAGTATAGTAATCATGAAACTTTTGAACTTTTGAACCTTGAGATTTTTAGAAATTTATTTGTTTTTAGGTCCCCTGAGTCCGAAAAAGTGGGTTTCGAAATGGTGTCTGTCTGTCTGTCTGTCAGTCGGTCAGTCTGTTAGTCTGTTAGTCTGTCAGTCTGTCTGTGTCCTCTCTACAGCCCAGATGGTTTAATCAATCGGACTGAAACTTCAGATTTAAGATTTTTTGATAAATTGGGAGGTCCCAGTGAATTTTACTCCAAATCGGCTAACCGGAAGTGGCCACTCCCTTGGTCCAGAAAATTTGTTTTGCAAATATCTTAAAAAGTATAAGGTTTACAAAAAACTACTTAATACAAAATATTTCCAAAAATGAAAAACAAATTAAAAAAAAAATTAGGAAAAAAATAAAATTTCTCAAAATTCTCTGTTCGTAAAAGAAAGTCGTGTGTTGGCCACACCTCAATTTTTTACTAGAGTAAAAGAAAGTAAAAAGGTTGTCTCTTTTTTTATCAAGTCCATTATATTGGTCGATATCCATTAATTTTTCTGTTTCAAATTTGTTAAGCTTTTTTAGTTGCCTTGCTATATCATTTTATTATATTTCAAAATAACCAGCTATTATTGGGCACTTTGATAAGCTGAATCGGAAATGGTTTAATTTGTGATCGAATATTTCTATATCAGATAATGTCAGATTATTCTTAAACAAAATATTATATTATTTAAGCTAATTTGACATTATTTGGTGTGATGATCCATTCTATTTTAGTAACCAGTTCGAGTTTCATTTTTATAGTTATAAATTAACATTTATCCAATCTACCCACACTTTAAAAAAAACGGAGTTAATGACACACCGAAGCGTAGTTCAATAGAGTCTATATGCAATCGGAGTTAATAAATAACTGCTGAGAAGGTGTGTATCACCCCAATTCCCATAGTCGTGTCATTTGAGGCGACGTGACTATAGTCACTTCAAATCGCAAGAAAAATGGTATTCTTGAAGTCGTTCAAATTGTTTTGTCAACAAAGCCGGTATCATTATAATTTTGTGTGTATTTTTACCAAGTTTTGTGAATTTAATTTTAATTTTGAAATTAAAATGGGCAGTGTAGAATTTTATTATGACAGTGAAAGGGCCAACGACGAAAGTACAACGAATATGGGTGTACAGCGTATACTACTGCGGGACCAATCTAATCCGCTAGAAATGCCAGATTTTCTGTAAGTATGACATATTTTGAAATGCATTATTTTTATAGCATCTAACATATTTTTCCGTAGTTAGATTTATAAAAAATTTTCGTTTAAACAAATACGCCTACAAATATTTGTTGAGTAAGGTAGAACGTCATTTAAAACCAACAGTGCGTTCATCATCGGTTCTACCCACCCTTAAACTAGCTGCCGCATTACGTTTTTTCGCGAAAGGAGGCAATCGAACGGGTGCTGATAATGAGCATTTGACGGCAGTAGCACAACCAACTTTTTCGAAAAATCTGCAGCAAATCATAAATATTTTAGAAAATGATTTTTGTCCAGAGATCATCAAATTTCCAAGCAGCGAAGAGGAGAAGCGAAGAATTAAGCTGGGATTTTTCGAAAATCATTGTTTCCCTGGTATGATAGGATGTGTCGATGGCACTCACGTTAGAATTTTGGTACCACCAAAAGAAGAACGTCATTTATTCTATAATCGAAAGGGATTCTTCAGCTTAAACGTGATGATAGTGAGTGTTTATAATTTATTCTGTAGTATGTATAAATTTAATTAACAAAATTATCTTACAGGTATGCGACGACCAAATGAAAATAATTTATGTTAACGGAAATCATCCTGGATCTTGCCATGATTCTTATATTTTCAATTCAAGTGAACTGGACACTCGACTTAAACAAGAATTTGATGATGATGACGTAAATACCTGGCTTTTAGATAACATTCTTTAATTGATCATAGTGAATGTCGTAAACAATTTTTCTTTTTTTTTATTTATAGGGGATGCTGGGTATGCACTTAAGCCTTATTTAATAGTGCCATTTCGTTCAACACGACCAGAACGTGATCCAAAAGAAAAGCCGTTTAATGTGAAACACGCCAAAGCCCGAAATATCATCGAAAGGACAATAGGAGTGCTAAAAAATCGTCTCCGATGTATTCTTGGGGAAAGGCAACTTCATTATTCGCCGGATAAATCGAGGCAGGTTGAGAACGTTTGCTGTGCCTTACATAATTTGTGTCTTCTGTACAAAGTAGCCACAGAAGCACCTATAGTTGTTCACCTTGATGAAGAAGAGCACCTACCAACGTTAGAAAACAATGAACATGGAAATGCTGGAAATCGAATTAGACAACAAATAATGAATTCAATTTGTTAATATATAGTAATAAATTCAATTTTATTATATAAATAAACAAAAATAAAATAACTCAATTCAACTTTTCATAAAAATCACAAAAAATAGCTTAAAAACAAAATTTCAGACTTTTAAAAATGATCACAAATTCATATTGCACTGATGTGCTTTTACTTAACTAATACTAGTAATTAGTTCAAGGTACACTATTTCCTTTTTTGCATCGCTAGCTTCCTTTCTTTATATTCAATTTCCCTTAGTTTTAGTTCGAGTTTGTCCTTTTTTATTTTTCTCTCAATTAACAGATTTTCTTTATATACCTAAAACTTTTTTGATTTTAGTTCATAAAGTTTTCGGGTATAACGGGCAGTTTTTATTGTGTTTTTTTTCGTTTGCAATATCGCTGTTGTTTGCAATTCCAGTAAACGTCTTCGTTCATCTTCAAATGATTTTTTTGAATTCCGCTTTTTTAATTTATTTAACGATTCAGGGGTGGTTTGTCGTTTCTTACTGGCTCCGGCTCGGGTATTATATCGTCCAGTTCTGTAGAGAGATAGTTCTGTTCGACTTCGATGTCGACATACTCGTATCTGGTGTCATCTTGCACTGTGTCATTTTGTGTTGAAGTACTAGGTAAGCTGGTTGGTGTGCTTATGTTGGTGTTTGTTTGTGAGGTTGACTGTTGAGTATTTGAATTATTTAACCCAAAAGTCTTCCTCGCTGGTTGAGTAACTTCTCTCAACATCAAAATATCAATTACATTCTCCTCTTGTGCGGAGAAAGTATAAAGTTTGTTGCACCCCCCACCTGTTGCTGTCAACTCCTTTTTATTATGGCCCAACTTTATTTTCATTTTGGCTTTATAGTCATTCCACACCTACGAAAAACGAAATTCCCCCTGAATATTTAAAACAAATAAAAAAAAATCATATTTATAAATTACCTTTTGCCACTCTGTATTATTTCTTACTGGAGGACCGATACTGTTTAATTGGTCGGTGAAGCCGTTCCATATATTATTAAAACCGTTTTGGAACTACCGAAACCTAGGTAGCCTTTTGCGATTTTAATACTTTTCTCCATCAAACCGACCAGCATCTCGAATTGTTTACAATTCGTTATTTTATTACTAGGAAAAAATTAACAAACATTAAAAAATATTAAAAATAATAATAATAATAATAAATTAACAAAAATATTTATAAAAAACCTAACTTACGTTTTACGTCCTTCCATTGTCGCTTCAAAATAATTTGTCACTTGAAAAAACTAGGTGACAGAATGTCGCTTGAAGTGACACCTGTCGTAAGAAGTGACTTAAGGCGTAACATACGACTAAGAGAATAGGAAAATTGATGTGACGTGACTATAGTCATGAAAAATGACGTGATACGACTATGGGAATTGAAGTGTATATTTAACACATTTTAAGTGCAAAATAAAATCACCTTTTAGAATTTCCTCCAGCACCATTTAAAAGTTGCAGTTGTTTTCTTTTTGGAGTTTAACTGCACTTTTTTCATAGTTGATTTATAAAAATTTATGAAGTATTTTAAAACTCCTAAAATAATTTAAATTCTAGCTATTTATGAAGTAATATTAGAACTAATAAAGTAGGTAAATATGCGCTCCAAGTATGGTTGATTCGACACTCTTTACAAAGTTTATTTGTTGCGACTATGTAGCGGTGTGAAAAAAAATCAACGCAGAACTTACCGCATTCTCCGACAGATGTCAAATTTAAGCCTTTTTTGAACTTAAAAATACGGTTCTTAGATAGTATTATTTATATATTTATTTATTATATTAATGTTTTTTACAAAATATTAAAACCTTTATAATCTGGTTGTTAATGCATACATTTATACATATGTGTCGTTTAGAAGCAAACCGGTGTCTATTCCGTCTTAGTTGATTTCTTATAAATCTAATATTTGTTATTACTTTAACATTTTAAGGGTTATATTTTGTTCTGAACAAACAAACTTTAACATTTTAAGGGTTTTTGATGTTTTTTAGCTGAAAATAGAAAAACTATTGGTTTTAGGTAAATTATTGAAATAAAAATGGAATAGGCTCGTTTTGCTACGAAGGTACAGGTATAGACCGATTTTGCAAATTAATTATGGGTAATAGGCTGGTTTTGCTTCTTCATGCTTGGGATAATTAACACACTACTTTAATAATAAGTCATTAGATTTATTTTTGAAGGAACTCTTTTTTAAAACGTAAATTTAAATACAAAATAAAACATAATTTCCTCTTAAAGTAAATTTTTCACAAATAAAATTCACAGCATAATTTTAATAAAAATAAATAAAAGTAATTTCAATATAAAATAAATAAAAAAAGTTAGATTCGAAGATCTTCGACCTGTAGATTCTCCTCACAAATTGAATCTTCATTTCGATCATTGATAATTGGCTCTTCAGCTGCACTTTGCATTACGTCTTTGTACAAAACTAAAGCTGGATTTTCTTTCCATTCAACCACAAAATGCTTTTGTAAAAGCCTGCCGACGTGCGCAAGCTTCTCTTTTTCTAAAGTCACTCCTGGTTAAATCGTGGCTGGTCGCATTGACCTGACTGTTTTACCGCTTTTCTGAACCGATCTAGATACGCCAATGTCAGATTTATAAAATGTTTCTCCTCTTTATATTTCGTTTTATATTTCTTGGTACTTGTGATCCCAGCCAGTAAAACAGTATGCTAATCATTGTGGTGTTCTTATTCTGCCCAGCACATCCATCAGACACTAATCTGATGTTATTTATATTTTGAAGGTCCATATTATATAGGCGGTGATAGACACAAGATGAAATTTCGTTAGATCCTTTTTAGTTGGCGACTATAATATGCCGCCTGATCGGCAACTTTAGGCAGTACCATATTTTTTTGACAGTCGAACGAAATCGTTAATAGTCTACTATTTCGAAATTTAGCATCTGTAAGAATGCTTTACCACGTAATTTGTATATTCGAAGCTTCGTAATAAGCAGCTGCTATTTTGCTGAATCTCGTTTTATTTTTAAATTTTCTTTTAATTGTAAGCAAGTTGAGCACATATCGGTTGAGGGTTGCTTAAAAAGAACGCTATGACAAAAAGGCCCGGATTAACTTCCATGAACATTTTATACAATTTCGCGATCGAAAGGCCGCCTCTGAGATATTGTAGCCACGCAATGGTAGCTCGGCAATCATGCAGTTCCAAGGTCTTAATTGATGTAATAAAATTAATAATTTTTTTTATTCCGAACTTCATATTTAATGCTCACTCTACCGCCCCCCGATTTCCCTGATATATTTACTGTGGCAGTATATTCTGTACTTACAGTAAAATATAGTTATTTATTTCACAAAAAATAAGAAGTCGAAAGATCGCAACACATACTAATTTACAGACGATATCATTATTGTAATCGATGAGGTAGGTTTATTGATTAGATTAATCTACATTTCGTTAGTGTGACACACTTTAAATGTGATTTTAATCGCTTATTTTTGATTCTATTTTATAGAAAAAATAGAATTATACACCTAAAATGCTTAAATTTTAAATTCAACTTCTAAGCGGGGTTTAAATATTTTAAATTCATCGATATGTTAGTCGATAACTGAAAAATGGAGTTAAATATTATGAACTTCCTGCACAGGAGATAAAATTAACTGGACATTTTTAAGAGTGCAGTTAATAATAAATTTAGCAATTGTGTACGATGGAGTCGAAGTAAAATTAACAACAGGCCTTATAGGTACCTCAGATTATACAGTGAATTTAATATTTGCCGTTTATTATTTGCCTAACATTTCGAAACTATGAAAACCCAACGCATCGAAGCATGTGATCATATTACTCGTTAATAAAAATGCCAGCAATGCAAATAGTCAGCAACTAGAGTTACGTATTTAGGATTCCTCCCTTCTCACTTGGAAACAATTTACTTTGATCTCCCACAGGGATCTCAAGGCATTTATTCAAATCATTCAACCACAATCGTTGGATAATTCAACAATCAATCTGGAACAATGTACAAATCTTTCTTAATCCTTACTGGGTAAAGTTCCGTGTCAAATCAAATCAAGCAATATTGAATCACTATAGCTAACAGCTGCTAATGAAGCAAATAAAAAAAACATTTGTCAAGATGATCCACGATCATTGTTCTGTCTTAAGGCTATTGCTAAAGGGTTTGCGGGAAAAATAAAAGGAATAACCAAGCACTTCAATACTCATTTGGGTGCATTGGACAGCTTCTAGCGCCCAGTGAAGCAATGGGACTTAACCGTGGTAGTGATATATAATAAACTGGATCATTAAGCACGAGTAAAATGGGAAGATTAATAACCTCCGGATCGAATGTCAACTTTTTACGAATTGACAACATTCCTATAAGCGATGGTACACTCTGGAAAGCAAGCCGTAGCAACACCGAGAACAGTTCCAGCCATCTCACATTAAACAAGAGCTCCAGACAATTCAAACAAAATAATCTGCTATTATTTCTATAAGGCGACAATATAAACGACCTTCTGCTCAATTTTGGGACACTCGATATTCAGATGTACCAGATTCTTGTAACTGTTACCGGATGTTCGTTATCAAAAGCCCTGAAGCCAGAATTAGCATAAATTGTCTAAAAATGAATCACTTGAAGTAAGCAGGTTAACATTCCAAAGTATAACACTGACACTTCAAAACTGCAGTCTATTACGGACAATCAACAAATAAGAATCTTATCTTCAACGCATTTTGCATCCTAAGTTTTTCTACCTATATCATTTATTAAGGTCTTGGACAAATCCAACGTATTGATATCACGCCGAGCGCTTTTCGATTAAGCTTCACAGTTAAATTTTAATACCGATTCATTTGCTTCACGATTGGGTTTATAAAAATCATAAATTTGCACTCCAATAACATGAATAGGCCATTCCATCGACTTCAATCTCTGAAATGTTATTGTCGTGTCTGTGTCATTCTTCATATACCATTTTCGAGCGGAATGGCCAGTCGGCCAAATCAAACTTTCTGACCATCTATCATTTCTGTACAGAATGCAGTGCTTTTGTGGGCAGTGTCCGGTAAATTTACTGCAAGATTAAACAGTAAATTTTACTGTAATGAAACACATTGTCTAGGTACTTTTCAACAAATAGCACCTGGGAGAATTCGTGAAAGGCTGCCATTCTCTTCACCAGTCAATTCATTAGGCGAATCAAAATTAATGGCTCAGCACCGATTATTGGGCAGGGAAAAGCGTGTTGACTGTGATTCTAGTTTAAAATTGCAGTATTTTGAATTTATCGACGATTATAAATCATCTGAACACATGACAAATGATGGTGAAAATGACATTAGGTGACCAAATTATTTGAATGCAGATCGCCACGTCTTCGATGCTTCGGCGCCTACGACATCTGGTATATCTTTAAATAATATCCTTATACCTGGTCCTTTCATCCAAAATTATTTTCTACAATGCTCGATACAATTGTCTTTGGCTTAACCCATCAAGGGGCGGAGAGTAATGAGCTTCTTTGGTTTCCGTTGGTGTTTGTGAAGTAACTTAAAGGGTTTGATCCAAGTGATTGAACACCGGGCACACAATTGACTGATTCTCGTGACACCGTTATGGAGTTAAGTTTATGTTATTTCTAATTGCATTTTCACATTGAAATTTTGACTTGAAATCTAGGAAAATCTGGTGAAAATATAATTAATGAGAAGTTATGCGTCGAAGGTCTGTACCGACAAATTGCTTACTTTATTATCTAATTTGCCAGAAAACATGTATGTTTGCATTTACAACGTTAAGCTTGTTAGATAACTATTTAATACATTGAACGAGATTTTACGAGAATAAAGTAATGTTCGAAACAAATATAGCCATTTGCCCGATTTTTTTTTTCGATTTTTGAGAAATGACGCCCAATCACTCTTTATAAAAATTTTAAAATATTCTGCAAGAAGTAGAAGAATGAAAATCTCCATTTTCCGGAATGGGTCAAAATTAAACCATGCTCCTTCCGAATATTTTAAAATTTCTATAACTGCTAGTGAAAGGAAAATAAGGCCCTAGCATTTTTACATCGATTTATAGAAGTGAAAAACCAGCCGAAAAATATTTCTGGGAGCAAAAACACTTTGATTGCGAATTAAAGCAACAATACTACAATGCAGTAGGTCAGAAACTTCCCTTTTGATTAACCTTTGAGATATTTAAATTTTTGGGACTTTTGATCTGGAATTATCAAGGATTGTCGAGTAGAAGAGGTCACAGAAGGATGGTACAGAAATTGTAGGTTATTTCACATCCATTTGACCTCTTGCCAAAGAAGAAAGAAGCATATACAATCATGTCAACGGAGGAGATTACCAGTTTCATCTACTAACTTTAATACGAGATAGAAACGTAATATTGATTGTCATATGCAGCTATAGTTACTATTAAATACTTCAATTATAGACGCATATTTTATATATCAAGCACTAACAAATAAAATTAATACCGTACATACGATTATGGGTACACAAACGTTTGTTTATACATCCATTAATATTTGTTTACTTTACATATCCCAAAGTCCCATTGTCACCTGACGCACCGCTTTTAATATTTAATGAATTGATTATCATATTTCACCGAATCATTTTCCATTACGATTTTCAAACTTTTTATTTGTTTTAACATGGGGAGGTAAACAATATCCATATGCATGTCCGGCGCTTCACATAAACCATACACGTACTTGTACAAATGTATGGTATATGTATATGCTAACACAGTACAAATATAAATCTTGATTGCACCTGACTATTGTTGCTGTTTTTGTACATATTTGAATTTCAATTAAAATAAAAAATGGAAAACATTGGAAAATATTTATTTATAAACAATTTTTTACTTTTTTTATTCTATTTACTTTATTTTTGTTTTTTTTGTTGTGTATTATTTGTTCCGGTGCAATTTCGTGATTGGAACCGGGAAATATATAAACTTTTATTTTTTTAGTTTGTTTATTTACATATTCCATAAAAAAAAACAAAAATGAAATATATTGTTAATCAACATTAAATATGTAAAAAAAAAAAATCATAAAAACTGATATTGTTCTCGTTCCAAACAATAAGGTAGCTGCTATATACCATATATGATGATATCCTTTCATTATTATCCTTGCTTGACTTTGTTTTTTTTGTTTTATTTTATCGTATTGCATGAGAAAAACCACAATGTCCATTGTAATGCTTTTTTATTAATTTTCTTTATTTATAAATTTTTAATGGACAATAATAAAGCAAAAAATGGTTTTCCTTTTTTTTTTTGTTTTTCTTGGTTTTTAATTTCCATTTTAATTTTTATTTTTAGTAATAAAACCAAAAAAAAAAAAATTGAAAAGGAAAATCCTGTAACGATGTAATGAGAACAAACACACTGAAGTTTTCCTTTTTTTTGTGGATAGCACAGCAGAGAGCAAAGTTTACCCCGTACAGTGTTTGTGTATATTTTCATTTAGCAAAATTTAATTTTATTTCTTAATTTTTTTCGTTTTTTGCTTTTTTTCCAATTTTATTTCTATGTTACAGCAGACGAAAAATGTGCAAATGGAAGAGTTTTCTTTAGATATTTTATTAGTATTTTTTTTACAAATGAAAATGCAGTTAAAACTAATTTTATGATAATGAAAATTAGTTCATTGGGATTATTATCATTTGAATATACGTTTTTAAGTGGATTTTCCTTTTTACGTATAATTTATTTTCACTATAAGTAAATGTAACACCAACCTTACAATTACGAGTAGCTTTACAATTAGCTTGCATTCTCGTACATTGTTTTATTTTATATGAATTTGTAGTAAAATTTTAATGCAGATATCGTGAAATGTTTTTATTTGTTCGTCTCAAGCTGATCGGGCAACTCCTAAAGCGTTAAAAATGTACTAATATGGGGCGATTGAAGTTGCTTGTTCCCCACTCAATGAATGATAATTTACATAGTTTTTATTTGTTTGATTTTAGGTATTCTTGATGTGTTTCAGGCTGAGATTTATTGGTTAGGTATAAGTATCCTTTTTCAGTCGGATCAATCACTCCGACATACCGCCGCCCTTGAACCACCGGGTTCAATATTAGTTTCAACTGCTGGATTAGTTGACGACTTCTCGAAATTAATGTTGTCAGTACTATGATGAACCGGCAGTAAGCATAACTTTTGTATTGGTCTCTTCAAGTCACCGGATTTGGTTTTAAGTGTTACGACTCGAATAACACCGTCGGCCCGGGGTGAAGATGGATTACTTTCCCAAGCAACCATTGATTTTGCGGCATACTGTCTTTTACAACAACGACATCATTTATTTGTAAGGGTGGTTTTGGGTGCTTCCATTTGGTTCTCTGCTGTAGTGATGTAAGATATTCATTTTGCCATCGTTTCCAAAAGTGTTGTGACATTTGTTGAACAATTTTCCATCGAGTGAGATAATTTGCTTTAATCTCTGTGACATTAAGTTCAGGCACCTTTGTTAATGGATGTCCAACGAGGAAATGCCCTGGTGTTAAAGGGTCGATTTCGTCAATCGATAGGACACAAATAGGTCTTGAGTTTAAGCAGTTTTTTACCTCGGCTAACAACGTACTCATTTCCTCCATCGTTAAAATAGTTTTGCCTATCACTCGTCTTAGGTGAAATTTGGCTGATTTCACCGCAGCTTCCCAAATGCCTCCGAAATGAGGCGCACTTGGAGGTATGAAATGCCAGGAGATGGAATTTCTTGAAAGAAACTGAGAAAGATTAGTCGATTTCATTACCTTTTCGAATTCTGCTCGAATAGTGCTGTTGGCCCCAACGAAATTTGTGCCGTTGTCGGGATGGACTTCAGAGGGGATTCCTCTTCTAGCTGCGAACCTCTTAAGAGCCGCAATGAAAGATTCGCTGGATAGGTCTCCTACCAGCTCTAAATGCACTGCCTTTGTACTCAGGCACACAAATACGCTAATGTATGCTTTATACGTTCGTTGTCCTCGGCCTTTGATTAAATGGATTGATAGTGGACCAGCAAAATCGACACCAGTCTTATGGAATGGGCGTACTATTTCGACTCGTGACGTTGGTAAATTGCCCATGATTTGGTGTTGCAACGTAGCTTTGTAACGCCTACAGACGACACATTTCCTGGTTATCTCTCGTATGACGGTTCGTCCACTAGTTGACCAATACCTTTGTCGGAAAATTGAAAGCAACAACGATGGTCCAGCATGGTTATGGATTTTATGTAGGTCTTCCAAAATCAATCTGGTCAAAATGGATTTTGGTGGTAATATCACAGGATGTTTTGTGCTGTATGGTGCTGCACTGTTTTCAATCCTACCGCCAACTCGTAACAGATTCTCTCGGTCTAAGAATGGGTTTAAAGAATTTAGACAGCTTGATTTGTTGATGGTACCGATTCGTTTAAGCGTGAGTATTTCTTCGTGGTATGACTTTTCTTGCTCGTATGTACATATAATTTTGAATGCAAGGTGTAACTCTTGTGGTCTCAAAAATAGGCCACTAATTCCCTGCGTCTTCTGTTTTGCCCTTGAATTGTTGATAAAACGAGTGATATATGCGATAACCCGTTGAAATTTGAAATACGATGAATATTTTGGCAACATTGTGTCGAAGAGTTCATTTGTCAGGAACCCTCCTAATGCTTCGATTTTTGTTGGCCGTTCTTCTTGGTTGGTTCCATAATTGCTCTCTTGCTGTGGCCAGTGCTCGTCGCTGTGATGTAGCCAATCAGGTCCTTTCCACCATAAATCGTGTTGTCGAAGTTTTGATGCCAATATGCCTCTGCTGGCACAATCGGCAGGGTTTTCGGATGACGGTACGTATCTCCAGTTACTCCGAGGTATGATATCCAGAATCATTGAGGTTCGATTAGCTATAAATATTGCCCATCTGCGAGGTTAATTGGCAAGCCAGTCGAGAACAATTTTCGAGTCTGTCCATGACACTATGTTGTTAATTTTGAGACTTGTTTCGCGGTTTACCGTTTCAATCAGCTTGGCTAACAGAGCGGCTCCGCATAATTCTAGTCTTGGCACCGATATTTGCTTAATTGGTGAGACTTTAGTTTTGGATGTTACTAGCTGTACGTATACATCTTGAGGCGTAGTAATTTTAAAATAGACCACAGCTGCGTATGCGCTCTCGCTGGCGTCGCAAAATCCGTGGATGTCGATGATGGTATGGTATGACGAATGTATGAATCATGGAATGGTAATGAGTTCTACTTCTTGCAGGTTTTTCCGAATTCTTTCCCACTTCTGGTTCTGCTCGCTGGGTAGCGGATCATCCCACCTTAGATTTAGAATCCAAAGTTTCAGCATAAAGATCTTTATCAGAACGACGACAGGTGCGAGCCAGCCCAGAGGGTCGAATAGTCTGCTAGCCTCAGAGAGAACGACTCGTTTTGTGACACTGGTGTGATTCTGGAGAGACGTCGTGAATGCAAAATTGTCATTTTGCTTATCCCAACTAACGCCTAGTACCTTTATATGTGGTGCAGACCCCATAGTTGGTTCGTTGTCTAATTCTTTGATTTTACCTATGTCTTCTCTGTTAGGTACGGAATTTAATACGTCTGGACAATTTGAGGACCATTTTCTCAATTGAAATCCATATTGAGCCAAAATGTTACTGATATGTTGCCTTAACTGTATTCCTGCTTCTTCAGTATCTACTGCAGTCATTAAGTCGTCTACATATATGTTTTTGTCAATTTCGTGACACACCATTGGGTTGGACAGTTTCTGTTCTTCGACTATTTGCTTCAGGCATCTTATCGCTAGAAATGGTGCACTAGATAGGCCATACGTAACTGTACGCAAGCGATTGTATGAGATTAGATCTGCCGGTTTTCTGCGCCAAACAATCTGCTGGTATTTTGTATCCTTTGGATTGACCAATACCTGTCGGTACATTTTTGCTATGTCAGCCGATATGGCGACTTTATGTTCTCTGAACCGAAGTATTATTGAGTATAACGTTGATTGGATGGTTGGGCCCACAGCTAAATAGTTATTGAGGGATTGGCCAGAGTTACTCATCGCTGACTTATCGAAAACAACTCTCAACTTTGTCGTGGTACTTGTTGTTTTTAGCACGCCGTGATGTGGCAAATAGTACTCTTGGTTGGTGAGTTCGTGCTTTGGAATTTCTTCCATATGATGCAGTTGTTCATAGAAAAATTAAATAAAAAGAATTATAAAAATAAATGTTACTGGCAAGGGGCAATATCCGTATACCTTCTTGGCTCATTCGTGTCATCTAAAAATGACAGAAGTTTGGCAAATTTATAGGGCTCTTGATACCCGCCTTTTGAACCACTCGGAGTTCGATTTTTGGTGCGCTTATAGGTGGCCTTTATTGTTTCTCAGTATTTTCTCACTCTCGTTACATTGTCACGAGTAGCTGGGAAATCTATAGTAATACGTATATTAAATTGAATTGATTTGTTCAATTTTTTAAAATGTGCACTAGGTACTTACTCGATTCTGTTACAACTTCTTCCCAAAGTCGCGCCCGAATATCACGACTCTTATACCCACCGTCGCGAATATTCCATAAGGCTGGTTTGCTCTGCACAGCCTAAATAATTAATTCTAAAATAAAAAAATTTTAAGGTTTTAATTTAATAACAAAATATTTAAAAATCGTTTGACATACCGGAATGCAGCTCCAATTCATTCATTATTGGCGCAGGCGAAATTGGCTCAAATGATGAACTACTGTTGTCAAACTGTTGAAAATATGAATCGGGTTCTGTTGAGTTAATGTTTTCATGTCAATGTCTTCGCACTCTACAACTTCGGCTGGAACATTTTGCAGCACAACAATGTTTTTTGCTCCTAAAATTATAACAACACTGAATAAAATAAAACTTTAAGATAAAATAATAGCATCAAACAAAATTCTTGTGTTTGGATCGCACATAAACTTACCCCAATTATTCATATTTGAATTCATCAATTTTAATTTATTACGTATTTAATACTCGTATGTATATTATATTTTTATATATTTATTTTACGTAGAGATATACATATATGAAAACAGGATAATAATTTTTTATTTTTTTTTAAATCGAATTTAACACCAAACGTCACTTTATATTTACTATATACCATAAAAATGTCGGATGGGGTGAAGTATTTTTTTTTATAGTTAGTGCTTCAGTGTGCGAAAAAAATTTTCTATCCTTACACAATCTGAATGTAGATGTATTGTAAAGTACTGAAAAAATATACTTCGCTTCATATTTTTCTTCAGTAAATTATGGTTATACACCAGAAAATTATGGTTACATAGCACAGTAAAAACAATTTTCTTCGAGTACTGAAAAAAAAAATTCCCTCTCACACCTCAACTAAATCTATATTTTTATCTCGCTTTATTTTTACTGGTCAGTAAGATTTTCTCATGGAAATCACGCTTAACACTTAGATGTCTGAACCTAGGTCAATTTTTGTCATTACTAACTAAACCTATCCAAATCCCCTTTATGTTGTACATATGTAATAGGATGTTCGGTGAGGCCCGGTCATCACCGGGAAATATTGCTTATAGCTTGGTCGAACACTCAGTTAATCAATTAATTAAGAATTTTAGCGATAATTAAAAATTCACCATCCCTGGGACCCACATCAGTCATTTCGTTTAATTGTATAATATTTTGTTTCAGTATACACGCATCACCTTTTAGCATTAGCGCTTCGCGTCTATACCAAATACAAATATGTAGACTGCAAGCGCATCCAACCATATTCCATTCTTACCTTGAATATCCTCAATTGGCATGGATGTTAAATCCTTTCGCATATAAACAAACATCAAAAATACACCTAGGAAAAAAAAACAAAAAATCTCATCTCACAATATTTATTAAAAGTAAACCGCACGATAAAAACCAATATTTGTATAATGTTTGTCACCCAAGGATAAATAAGAAAAATATTGAGTTTCAACGTGAACAACAAGAAAACAAACGAAAATCACACACATAAATCCATGGAAAACACCAAATAAACATAAAATCACATAACAATTCATATTTACTTAAAGTGTGTTGTGTCTTGGTTGGCTTGTTCACTCTTCTATATGTACAATATGTATGTTTTGTTATCATTTCGATTTCTTAAAAATCTGAGAAACATCTTCACAAAGAAACTTGGGAATTTATTTACTTTTTTGTTGTAAAAATCGTCTTTGGTTTATCTTTAATTTTGTCTATTTATTTTGTTTATTTTAATGTTTTCTTTGGTGTGTACTTCGTTTTCCACTTTTTCTGGATAAATAAACTTTAGTATTGAGGTTAAATTAAGTTTAGATTTCTTTATACCAAAAATTGACACAAAGGGTTATTTGATTTGATTGAATTGAAAAAAATCACGAAAACAGGATGTTTAGGAATTTTAGGTTAGATAAATCGGATTAACAATTTCTTTTTTGTACATTAGGATTTTTCGGCTATTTATTGTAATACTATGAGGGAATGATTTCTTCGGGTAGTCAATGATTGATTTTGATGTATACGTCCATATTCACATACATATGTACATATAGAAATGTACGGTATTATTTGATTGACAGATGTTTAATGTTATGGAATTTATCAAAGGGGTTTTAGAGCCTTAGGTGATAAGTTATCTTGTGTGAGATTATTTAAGATGAGATTTTATTATGTGTGTACAAATAATTGTGCAAATCCTACATTGTATACGTACATATGGCACAACAAAAATATTTGTCCTTCGCAAAAACGAAGAATATGGTATATGTGTATTTGGTTTTAGAATACTGTAGGCAGTTCTTATAATGTAATAAAATGTCCCATTTTTTGTTTGTTAATTTATTTCTTTAAAATCCTTTCTGTTATAGCGAGAAGAAAGTCTTAGTTGTGTTGCATAAATAGCGTCCTCTATTTATAAAAAAGCTTGTAGTAGACAGTCCAAAATTTAACTCTTTATCCTTAGGCCTTGTGTGATATTTAAGGATAGAAGAAAGAAGAAAGCGGTTCGGGTTATATTACCCCAACGAATATTGAAAATCAAATGTTTTGTAACTTTGACCACTTGTTCGATATCATAAAACGTCGTGTTCAAGTCGGAACCATAATTATGGTTCATAACTTTCATAGTCATACAAACACAATGAGAATTTTTTGCTGGCTAAACGAAATTTAAAATCATCAGATAAATGTTTTCATTCGGAAAAATTTTCAAAATGAACAAGTGAAGGTACTACACGGTTATCGAGAAGTAAAAGATTGAGGAACGTAAAGCAAGGGGTATGAACCAAAAAATGTTTGGTAGCAAGTTATTGTTTGATCAAATTTACTTTAACAAAAAAAAAAAACATTTAACAAAAATTTGTTTAACAAAATGGTACGCATGTCAAATACTTATTTAATAAATTACTTTTTGCGAATGATTCTTCATCCCTGATTTGCCAACATTAATTTAGCGGTTATAAACAAATGAAAATATTTATATTAATTTAATTAAAATTTATTAGTAAAAATTTAATAACGATTCATGAATAAAATATAGGAGAAATTGTTTCTGGAAATAATCATCTTCCGGAGACTTGTGTCATTTGTAAACGCATATTTCGATCTCTTTATAAATTTCTTTCTTTTGGATTATTAACATAATTCGAATTGCTTTTTGAACAGAATCTTAGATGGTGGCTAGGCTCCACAATGAATTTTTTCAGTCTCAGTATTTACAAATATAATTTCTTTGTGAAGTTCGTCGACACACCGACATGCTATGCATCAATAATTGTGCGTGAATATGATGAAAGTTTTGTCTACTTGGAATTTATATTTTCATTCCCATAAAAACAACTCTAGATATTCTCATAAATATAATATTCACCAAAAAATTTGTCCACTGTTCGACCATTTCGATAAGTTTATCGTTTATTTCCGATGCTGTAATGAAGCTCAAAGCCAATAATAGACAAAATGAAATTGGCATCTATGAGTTTAAATTTCAAGGAAATTGGCCCTCAAACTAGTTACTGCAGCTTTGTCCAAATCTGTAATCGAAAATTTTAATTATTGGAAGATGACAAAAAAATAGGTGTGTCGTAAATTTTTTCACTCTTCGCTGAGCAAAGAGCAAATTCTAAAGGAAAAGCCTTTGAGTCATGTACGTCGGGGTGTATGGTTTATAATTATTTGAAAGTAGACGGTACTATTTTGAAAATACCATCCAGCAAAAATATTTCGCGCAGCTTAAATACCTAATAAACTTTATTGCCCTTACTAAAATGATGCGTTGGTCATCAAATATGCATCACGAGCTATAAAGTTTACATCCTGCTCTTTGATGAAACTGACATCAAGCACTACATCATGCACAATTTGCTAATCTCTTGTTTATAACTTCTTGATGCATCATCTTTAAATATATGTAAAGTTAGCCCAGACTTTCATCCCAGAAAAGAAAAAACAATCATCTGGCAACACTAAAATTACAACGTTATCCCAGCCCAACATTGTTTTATTTTATAACATATTTTATTAATGACAAAAATTAAAATTAAAATATATTATACGGGAAATTATAGAAGAAAGTACTACATTTTAAAGAAAAGCGTTTTAAGGTTAGAATAGTACCGGGATTTTTTTTATTCGGAAACCATCAGTATGCCATTCGATTTGGCATTACAATTTCTAACTCCATTAACCATATCAAAATGATTTGCATATTGAGATTGGCATTATAATTATTTAAGTTACCATAGTACCGACATTTCATGCAAACGGAACCGATTTGGCCCTGGGATGACCAGAATGTCTCTTTTCCGGAAACCATCGATATGCCATTCGATTTGGCATTGCATTATCTAACTTCTTTAATCATATCATGATAGTTTGCATATTGAAATTAGTGCTATAATTATTCGAATTAGCATAGGGTTTGGCCCTGGGATGACCGGTATGTTTCTTTTCCGAATATTATCGGTATTCCATTCGGTTTGGTATTGCATTATCTACTCGTAACTCCATTAATAACATCAAGAGGATTTGCTTGTTGAGATTGGTGCTATAATTATTTAAGTTAGTTAGTATTACCGAAATTTAATTCAACTGGATTGGATTTTGCCCTAGAATGAACGGAATGTTTCTTTTCCGGAATCTATCAGTCTGCCATTCAAATTGGAATTGCATTATCTAGCTTCATTAATTATATCAAAATGATTGGCATGTTGGGACTGGCGCTATAATTATTTAAGTTAGCATTGTACCAGCGTTTCATGCAAACGGAAGTGATTTGGCCATGGGATGACCAGGATGTTTCTTTTCCGAATACTGTCCGTATCCCATTCGATCTAGTTCGAGACTGGTGGTATAATTACTTAAGTTAGCATATTACCGACATATCATGCAAACGGAAGCGATTTGGCCCTGGGATGAGGAGGATGTTTCTTTTCCGGAAACCATCGATATGTCATCAGATTTGGCATTTCCATTATCTAACTTCATTCATCATATCGAGATGGTTTGCTTATTGAGATACGCGCTGTAATTATTTCAGTTCGTTTAGTAAAGAAATTTCAAGCAAACGGAATCGATTTAGCACAGGGATCACCGGGATGTTTCTTTTCCAGAATGTATCAGTCTGTCATTCGATTTGGAATTGCATTATCACACTTCATTAATCATATAAAGATGGTTTGCTTGTTGAGTTGGTGCTACAATTATTTAAATTAGCATAGAACTGAAATTTAATACAAATGGAAGCGATTTGGGCCTGGGATGACGAGGATGTTTCTTTTCCGAAAACTATCTTTATCCCATTCGATTTGGGATTTCATTATCTAACTAAATTAATAACATCAAGATGATTTGCTTGTTGAGATTGGTACTATAATTATTTAGGTTAGTTGGTATTACCGAAATTTAACGCAACTGGACTTTTCTAACTTTATCAATCATATCAAGATTATTTACATGTTGAGATCGGCGCTATAATTATTTAAGTTAGCATAGTACCGACGTTTCATGCAAACGGAAGCCCAGGGATGACCAGGATATTTCTTTTCCGGAAGCCATCGATATACCATTCGATTTGGCATTGCATTATCTAATTTCATTAATCATATCAAGATGTTTTGCAAGTTGAGATTCGCGCTATAATTATTGATTCTTTTCCAGAATCTATTTAAATTTTGAATTTAAGCAGATTTTCCGATATAGGTACTAGGATAGCTTAGAAATACAAATTACACACTAAATATGTTTTTGAATTTAATTAGATTTCCCGTTATAAGGTGTATGCCTATTTGTATTCAATTAATATAAATCCATTTCTATAAATTGCTTACATTTTAATAAAATTTAGGTACTATTCTTCCTTGAAATAATTATAGCCCCAATCTCAACAAGCAAATCTTCTTGATCTTATTAGCGGAGTAACATAATGGAATGCCAAATCGAATAGGATACCGATATTTTCCGGAAAACAAACATCCCGGTCATCCCAGAGTCAAATCACTTCCATTTGGATGAAATTTTGGTACTTTGCTAATTTGAATAATTATAGGACCAATCTCAACATGCAAACCATCTTTAAATGATTAATGAAGTTAGATAATGCAATGCCAAATCGAATGGCATATCGATGGTTTCCGAAAAAGAGACATTCTGGTCATCCCATGGTCAAATCGGTTCCATTTCCTTAAAATGTCGGTACTATGCTAACTTAACTAATTATAGCGCCAATTAACGGAGTTAGATAATGTAATGCCAAATCGAATGACATACTGATGGTTTCCGGAAAGGAAAAATCCCGGTACTATTCTAACCTTAAGGCTTTTTTCTTTAAAATTTAGTACTTTGTGCTATAATTTCCCGTACATTTTAATTTTAATTTTTGCCATTAATAAAATATGTTATAAAATAAAACAATATATATTTTCTGGGATAGAGTAAATTATATCGTATGAAATAATGTTGGGCTTGGATAACGTTGTAACTTTAATGTTGCCAGATGATATTTTGATTCTTTTCTGGGCTAACTTCACATACAAATCTTTAAGCTGGTTCAGTGAGCTTGCTACTTTTACGTCTACTGCACTGGTTCATGATTATGATGTTCAAACAATAGTTTCAAACAATAAGGTAATGCTTTTTGTTATGCGTTTATATGGTTGCTTCCATTGAGCATTTCCCCCACCTCCAGTAAAAAATTTGGTTTTTATCAGAAATTTTATTGAAAGTAAACCCATCCAAATTAAGCTTTTTCTCCTTTTGGTGCATTTAAAAGACAGACACGAAGTCGAACAAAGACAAGTCCGTAGTAGAATCTTCTTCAATATTCATTGCTAATTTTATTAAATTAATCAAAACAATGAATTGATAAATGAATTGATAAATTTAAAAAATAGAAAGGATAAGGTTCATAAACTTTATAAACTATCTCCGAATACAGTAAATTACAACTCATTTAAGGTTTTACGTAAAAAGTATATATTTCTTAACCGATTTCTTTACAGTAATTATGTTTTGGAGGTGGAATCACAAATTAAATCGCAAATTACTTTTGGCATTTTGTTAACTATAAAAGAAAATCTGATGGTTACCCTTCCACAATGTATTTGAAAGACCGATTCTGTGATAACATTCTAGATAAGGTTAATTTGTTTGCTGATTTCTTTAAGAGCGTTTATAATCCAGATCCAAGTTCTAATCTCTGCAGCTTGAATAATGTCACGAGTAATAAGAAATTTTCAATGTTTTATTTGGAAACTGATACAATCTTATCGGAATTGTCAAATCTTGACATTAACCATAGTGCCGGCTTTGATTCGTTACCGCCTTTATTTTTAAAATTGACCGGTAACACAATTGCCGCTCCGGTGTGCTTTCTATTTAATAGAAGTCTAAGAGAGGGATATTTCCCCACTCTTTTGAAGCGATCGTTAATTAAACCTATTTTCAAATCCGGGATTCGTGGTAATATTGAGAGCTATAGGGGTATTTGTATAGTTTCAGTCTTACCCAAGTTGTTTGAGAAACTTGTTAAAGATCAATTATTCTTTCACATGAAAACTTTTATTTCTCCTAAATAGTATGGTTTCTTTCCAGGCAGATCAACTGTTACTAATTTATTCTTGCTTACAAATTGTGTCTCTGATGCCTTACATAGAGGTAAAATTGTGCAGGTTGTGTACACTGATTTTTGTAAGGCCTTTTATAAGATTGATCATGACTTGCTGTGAAAAAACTTGATTTCTTGCATTGCAGTTTTCTCCCACTGGACTGGATCAGATCTTATCTTGATTCCAGAACTCAGATAGTTAAGATTGGTGGTTTCACATCCAGAGTTATTAATGTCACTTCGGGAGTGCCTCAAAGAAGTCATTTGGGTCCTATGCTTTTCATAATATTCATCAATGACGTAGTGAATTGTTTGAGTTATTCCGACATCCTCATCTATGCGGACGACATTAAAATTTTTAAAACCATTTCATGCACTAATGACGCAAGAGACTTCCAATCTGACTTAAATAATTTCAGTATGTGGTGCACAGCTCAGAATTTGACCCTAAACATTTCCAAATGTAAAACAATCCGTTTTACCCGTGCAATCACGCCCGCTAATTTTGATTTTTTCCTGGATGGCTGCATTATTGATAATGTTGGTATGTTTATGGATCTTGGTATAATATTTTCGTCGAACTTATCGTTCACTAAGCACATAGATATTTGCATTTCTAAAGCGAATTCCATGCTTGGGTTTATTAAAAGGTTTTCGAGGGATTTTCAAGATCCTTATTCTATTAAAATATTATATATCTCGTTTGTGCGTTCGTTGTTGGAATATGGTGCAGCAATTTGGAATCCGTTTTATGGTAACTGTTCAGCCCGAATAGAAAGTGTTCAAAAGCGCTTTTTAAGGTTTTCGCTGCGAATGTTGCCCAGAGATGGCAATCTACCCGCTTTTATACTCCCACCGTATCGAGGTAGATGTAAATTAATAAATATTGAGCCGGTCTTTATCCGCAGAATCGAAATTGGCGCGTTATTGGTTAGAGACTTGTTGGTGTCTAAAATTTACTGTCCCGAGATTTTGGTGTTGTACGATGTATATACTCCGTTACGGACCCTTCGCGTTAGAGATTTCCAAATTAAGCTGCCTTATATTAGGCATAACTACGGTAAATATGAACCTGTTTATCAATCTACTGTTTCTTTTAATAAAGTTCGATCGGCTTTCGACTTTAATCTATCTAGGGATGCATAGAAGAATTTAATGTCTAATTTTCTTTAAATTATTGGTAATTTTTCAAGTCAGTTTAAATTTACTTTTTTTTTTAATTAAATTCTTAGTATATATCAATGTATTATTGAAATTGTAACCAGATTGTATATAAGTATAAAGTTGGTAACAAATAAATAAATAAATAATCAATTTGCGAATATCTAACTAAACAAATAAAAACTTACGTGTTCCATTCAGATTAAAACTAAAGTAGTACGTTTACTGAAACTGATTACGATTGCGCCAAAATTTGGCTAAACGCTAAATACGAGTATATTTGTGTTTTATTGCTTAAAAATTGCTGAACTAAAAAATTAGTTTGATTTCCAGCCAAGTTTTATTAAATTTTTTCTTGCTGTACAATTTTTGATCAAAATAGTTTTAGTTTAACATCTGTTTACCATCATTTCTTTTTATCATTCGATATTTTCCAAAGATGTTTTTATCAAACGTATTTTTGTGGACTATTATTGTACTTACGAATATATTTGCTCCCAAAGTAAGCTGCCGACAAGTGCAACAGCCGTAGGGCGACTATACCGACAAGTGCCGTAGAGCCAGTTATAGCTTAAGTTGGTGGATATTTTTTAACCGAGTATATGTTTAAAATTCCATTTTTCAGAATTCGCATTACATATCATTTCCGCGATAGTGGTAACTCACTATCTTCAGGTGATGGTACAATTTTAGTGAAAGATGGAAATCATGATAAACGTTGAATTTTAGTAAGAATTTATCTAACAAAGCTTAAAATGCGAATTTCAATACCTTAATGTAAGTTGTGAAAAAACCATTTGCATATTGTGTTATTTTCAACATTGCGATCCCGAACTAGAACTATTAACTGACTAATATGGAGCTATGTATCTTTTAAACAGAAGCGACCCGCTAATATAAGGGTCAACTCACCAACATATTAAACTTTATTATAAGTGCGAAACGTTAATATCTGAATTTGAATCGTGTTGAAACGTTACTGTTTGAATTTACCAAAATCGATTTTATAGATTCCGGACGCCGAAGCGGAATGGTTGGAAATAGCGAATATTTTTAAGCAAAAATAGAATTTTCTGAATTGTTTAAGCGCCTTAGATGGAAAACACGTCTCAATTAAGGCTCCACACAATATTAGCAGTTTATATTATAAAGGCGTAGCCCCATGCACAAACGGCAAACCTGCATTTGAAACCGTCAAATCCATTTTTTGACAAAAAGAGAAAACTTGCAACATAATAATTATTAGAAAAAATGTTTGAATTGATGATAACTACATGATTACATTCATGGAAATTTTTAATAAAATTAATACAATTTCATTCAAAAAAACTTAATGATATATTTTGCCAGCCGTCAAAGTAAAATCCGTCCTCCAATTTTATGTTGGAATTTCGGTTTAATATACGTGAACTACTACTTGCTGATCGTTTTGGAGTTTCACAAAAGGGTTGGTCATCTGAAATTAAAAAAATTTATCAAAATTCGATCACAACTAATAAACAAAAATCTTACCAGTAATATTGAGAACCACTTTGTAAGATCTTCGGTTTCTTTTTTATAATGTTGACACCTAAAATATTTGGTCGCATCTCTAAATGAGATGGGTGAGCATTTCAATATCCAGGTAATCTGGGCCCCAGGTCACTCGGGCGTCATGGGGAACTGCAGGGCGGATGAACTTTCTAGGCATGCTACGACTCTCCAGCTGCAACCGGAAAGGGCAAGTCTGGAGAGGCCTATCACAGCGCTGAGACAAGCACTTGGGAAGCAGGCGCTATCTTCAGCGGGGGAAAGGTGGTCTAACACCATCACCTGTAGAGTTGCAAGACAAGTTTGGCCAAAGCTGGACTTCGGGCGCACTAGGGCATTAATATCCCTACGCAGACGTGAATTAAGAACGGTCGTAGGAATTCTCACGGGACACTGCCTTTTTGGAGAACATGCAAGAAGGCTGGGTCTGGAGGCTAATGACTTCTGCAGAAGCTGCTTGGACGAAAAGGAGGAAGAGACGTTGGTCCGCTTCCTTTGCTCATGCCCAGCATTGGCTATCAAATGGCACAAACACTTGGTTAATTTCAGGATGGACTGCCTCTCGGATCTCGAAAGCAGTAATGTGCGGAACATCTTACGCTACATAAGTAGCTCGAAATGGTTCCAATAGGGGTAAATGGGGAGATATTCTGTGGTATCACAATGGACCGTCACCGGTCTAAGTGTGCATAAGCAGCCACTCCAACCTAACCTAACCTAACCCACACAAGCCTCTTCATTGGATCGGCATATTGATTTGACAATAGCAAAGGCATGTTCTATGTTGGGATTTCTTAAACGAACTATGAAACAATTCAATAAGCCAAAAGTTTTTATTATACTACTAGCTGTACTCGACCACGCGTTGCTGTAGCTCAAGTTATATTCTGGTTAAATGGAAAAGAAAGAAAAGAGAAAGCACACGTTTCTGATATGTTCAATTTCACAATACATACTTGTGGGTACACAATATTTTTTGTTGTTACATTGTCTGTGCAGATATAGAAAAGTTGTCTGGTTGGCCGACTTTAGAACACGCAACGTATAATTGTTCATGTGAGAAGTAATCCATGTCTAGATCTAAACCGCACTATTCTAAAGATTGGACCTGAGCTTTGTTGATGGTGATTGCAAATGCCAATCGAATTGGGAATTGCAATCTCTTAATTTAAAATGGCATATCCGTTGGAATCATAGGAATGCAAGGAATTAGGACATCTTCACCTTTAAATGTTGCTCTCAAGATTATTGCTTCTTCGACGTTGCTCATTAATTTTTTTACTATAATTGGCATGCCGATTTTCAATAGTATAGTACGTGCGGTGGCATGACTGGCAGTGAGTTAGTTCAAAAATTCTAATGGATAATTAACCGCTTTATCTGCTTCCACAACAGTGTCGACCAACTTGTATGTCACTGCCACGCTTTAAATTTTAGACTGAATAATATTGTTAAGTTCGTAGGCGCCTTTGTTCTTGGCGGCAAGAATAGCCCGTTCACGCCAATCGTTATTCTTAAAATTGGTTTCCATATTAGGAAATACTTTTTCAGCCAATTCCTCTTTTGACGTCACTAAATTGCAGAAGTTATGAGGCAATGAAATTCGTCCTGAGTCAGATCAACCGGTTCCTTTTCGTTCCCAGATTCAACTAACCGGTCGTTTTGCAGCTAGACACGCATATTTATAGTTAATTTCAGCGTATTTACGTGTCGCCACAAAGTAGAGTATTTCAGGCAAGCATTTATTTCGTTCGCTTGTGTCGATCGAAGAACTACAGGTAGTGTTTGCCTGAAATCTCCTGCAAGCAATATGAATGCGTTCGCAAATGATTTAATTTTTCCACACAAATCATGCAATGATCGATCAAGAGCCTCAAGTGATTTTTTGTTAGCGTTCAAAGCGGAATGAGCAGTTCCTCCACCTAGTCGCAATGTCACAGCAATTCCGAACGACGCAAGAGCTAAGGCTATGCCATTTTGGGATCGAATTCCTGCCAAAATCAATGTAATTAGGAACGTTTTACGTTACCATTATTAACAGTTTGCATTATTTGATCGTAAATGGCTTTTTGCTCAAGCATTAGCTTAGGAACATTTGATTGCACGTACGACAAAAGATCATCCGTGTGGTAATTTGGTCACGACGCAATTCTACATCGAACGAAGTAGCAGAACTTTGTTCGCGATTTTTAAGCAAAAATCTTCAATCATTATCAACGCTTCGTTGTAGATTTTTGCCGTGAAATTGATTTTCATATTTGAATTTTCCTCGCATATTCGATGAAAAATATCTTCAGCCATGTGCGATTTATATTTCTCCCATAACTCTGTTGGAAATGAAGGAGAGCAGGCGTTTGCACCCGTCATTAATGCATACATCTCAGTGTCGACCATTCTATGCGGAAAGTAGCATGTGTGACGCCGTTGACAATTCTCAATTGCTGGAAAGACGTTGGTCCAGGTACATTTACCAACAGCATGCGAAGAAAGAAGCGTTCATGTTGATTGGGATGTACGGTATACAGTATGCCTATCGTAGTTTTTTTGAATATGCCAAGTTTTCCGTTGACTCGCTCTCCTCGTTTGCGTCGTTTAAATGGTTTTCAACTTTTATTCTGTATGTAATGCGTAGGCACTTCTGAATACAACAGTGTTTTCACAAAGGAAACATCCAATGGAAACAGGAAACCAGCTTTATGTTAAATTTGTCCTTTCACTTTGAAACTTGGTATGAATTGAGCTGTTAGGATTTCTGCGCCGAATGACGTCATTTTGGAAGCATGAGTTGTATTTCCTAATGTAAGATAGGAAATTCTTTGATTCGGCGGTGTATCTGCCAAGCAAAGTTTTTAATGGCTATGGCGGTTATCCAAGTTGAGACAGTTTAATTTTTCCGCCGGGGCAACACATTCCTTTCGCTTTTCCATTAAATTTTAGAGCCTTGCAACGAGCACACACTTCAGTAAGAGTACCGATGTGAACATGCCGGCTCAAACTATAATAATCAGCTGGGTTGTACCGGAATTCAAGACGATTGTAATCGCTTGATTGCTGAGAATGGAGTCGCGTTTGACGCTGATCTGCTGTTTCTCGTTGACGTCTTTCAGCCCTCCTCGCCTGTCGCGTTCATTCTGTTGAGAAAGAAGCAGATTTGAAGCTGCAGAACGCGATCGCCGTGCCCGAACCATGCATCCTCAAGTGTGGCTGCGCATCGCGCTGCTGCTTCCTCGGCACGTATTTGAGCCATTCTTTGTTTGTTTCGCTCGTCCGCTAATACCCGTTCTTCCTCAGTTTGATCTGCAATTACTCGTCGCAGTGCGTCCGCTAGAAGGTATCAGTCTCTTCTCCGTTCGCAACTTGAATATGCGTATTTTGTGTGGTCTCTCCATTATGCAAGTAGAATCGAAACGGTAAAAAAAAAATCCTCATTGTTTTGCGTGGAAAGCACACCAATTTGATCGTCGTAAGGCACGGTCGGAGAACGTTAGGGATCTGCCTTCTTATGTCGATAGTTGCAAAACTTTAAAGATTGAGCCACTTGTAATTCGCCATCAGCACTCCTTTGCCATTTCCATTTTCGATCTTTTAAATGGTAATATCCAGAGTTCATCTTTTTTAATGAACCTTCGGTTATGTGCTCCAGAAAGGAGTTTAAGATTTCGATCACTTTTGAAAAAAGTCATGCAATATTTGACCTAAAATATCTACTGCACAGAACTATCGAGGAACCCAGGAAAAGAAATGGGCCGGTAAAGTGCGTTAACTGCCAAGAATATGGGCACACTAGAGCCTATTGCACTTTGAACGATGTTTGTGTTATATGTGGTGAACTCCATAATTCAAAGGTTTGCAATAAAGCAAAAAAGGAAGCATCAGTGAGAAAATGCAGCAACTTTGATGGAAATCACACAGCTAATTATAGAGGCCCAATTTATCTAAAATTGAAAAGGAGAATCAATCCTAAGCAGCGAGCAGAACAACGAATCCTTTATCTTTATTCTTCAGCTAGAAAAGAAGCAGGACAGAAATTCTAAACACAAACGCCAAAATGAAAAACAGTACGCAAATATAAACGGCAACGTGCACCAAGGAGTTTCATATGCAAGTGTTTTTAAAGGTACCGCTCCTAAAGTTCTAGCAAGTGAAGAGGGAAACATCTCAACAGCTTTAAATTAATTGACTAATATGATGCAAAGCTTCATGGCGATAATGGAGAGAACCATGGATCTAATGATGCAGAATATGAGCACGCTGATGCAGATAGTCGTGAAAAGCCAGAAATGACCATCATTAAAATAGCCGCATGGAATGCAAACGGCATAGCACAACATAAAACGGAGTTACATGCATTTCTCACTGAGAACATTGACATAATGTTAATATCAGAAACACGCTTCACCAAAAATAGCTATTTCAAAATTAATGGGTACTCTATTTATGACACCAAGCACCCAGATGGTAAAGCACATGGAGGCACTGCTGTTTTGATTAAACGAAGATTAAAACACTACGAACTTACGAAATATGAGAAAGAACATATACAATCAACGAGCATCTGTCTGCAGGAGTGGTCTGGAAACTGCGTCATATCGGCAGTGTACTGCCCTCCAAAACATGCTATAAAAAAACACGAGTTCTTGGATTATTTCAGCCAGCTGGGTAATAAATTTCTTGCGGGCGGTGATTACAACGCTAAACATACTCATTGGGGTTCCAGATTAACATCGCCGAAAGGCAAACAACTTTATGATGCTATAGAGGAACAGTCCCTGGATTATTTATCTGCCAGTAACCCAACTTACTGGCCCACAGATAAAAAGAAAATTCCTGATCTAATTGACTTTTGTGTAACTAAGGGCATTCCACGTACATACGCTAAGGCCACCGATTGCTATGATCTGTCTTCTGATCACTCACCGGTAATCGTAACATTGAGTACTGATGTCCTAAGGAACGAAATACCGAACGAAATTGGGATTAATATAGAAGGCTAGTCGAACAAAAGTGTCTACTCAATAATCCTCTGATCACATCAGCTGATATTGATGCGGCGGCAGAAAATCTAAAAGATGTCATGACATTATCTGCTAAAAGGGCTACACCCGGAATAAGTAGTTCTGAAAAAGGTTATAGACTGTCACATAATATACAGGAACTAATCCAGGAAAAGCGAAAAATTCGCCGTCAATGGCAGCAAACAAAATAACCGTTATTGAAATGGAAATTAAATCGAGCTATTAAGGCCCTAAGATTTGCTTTGAGCGAAGAAGAAAACCAGCGCGTAAAGAACTACTTAATTGATCTCTCGGCAACCGAGAGGACAGATTATTCTTTGTGGAAGGCAATAAAAATTTAAAAAGGCCAACAAATTCGAATCCACCGATAAGACTACCAACTGGAAATTGGGCGAGAAGTGATGAAGAAAAAGCCAATGCTTTCGCTGCTCATCTAGCAACAGTGTTCGTCCCGCACGAAGAAGATAATTATTTCGTGCTACCACAGCCAACGGATGACGGTTTATTCTACAAACCTATAAAGTATAACTGGAAGAAAGTTAAGAATACAATTAAAACTTGCATAAGCCCGAAAAAAGCACCAGGACATGATCTCATTACTGTAAAAATGATAAGGTAATTGCCAGATAAATGCATAAAACTAATAACATTTGTATTCAACGCGATCATGCGAACCAGTTATATTCCTCAGAAATGGAAGATATCTTTGATCACAATGATTCATAAGCCAGGGAAAAATGAAACGCAAATCTCATCATATCGTCCAATAAGCATGCTGCCCACAATCTCAAAGCTATTTCATAAAATGTTACTAACGAAATTGAAACCAATATTAGAAGAACTGTGCGTTATTCCAGACCATCAATTTGGGTTCCGAAACCAACATGGTACTATAAAGCAAGTACACAGAATTGTAAATGCAATCAAAATTACCTTCGAGGAAAAGAAATATTGTGCTGCTGTCTTTTTGGATATCGCTCAAGCTTTTGATAAAGTTTGGCACGATGGACTAATTTATAAAATTAAAGAGCTTCTACTGAAGAAATTTCACTCAGTTTTAGGAAACTATTTTCTTTAAAGGCAATACAAACTAGCGCAACTACTTGCTTAAATTATATTAATGCAGGTGTCCCGCAAGGCAGCGTTCTAGGAACAATATTATACTTGTTGTACACAGCTTATATACCTGTAACCAACAAAGTATTAATATCAACATTTGCCGATGACACGGCCATCATGGTGTCTCACACTAATCCTGAAATTGCCTCAAAGAAATAACAGAATCATCTCAACAAAGTCGCGGACTGGCTGAAGGCATAGCGAATAAAAGTGAACGAAAACAAATCAACTCCTGTCACATTCACGCTAAACAAACGCACCTGCCCACCAGTGAAATTAAACGATAAAAATATTCCTCAACAAACGAAGGTGAAATACTTAGGTTTGCATCTGGATACAAGGTTAACGGGGAAAGATCATATTGAAACAAAGCGCAACCAAATAAAAATTACATTTTCCAAAATGTATTGGCTGATGGGAAGAAAATCTCAGTTGTCATTAGCCAATAATGTTTTACTGTACAAAGCGATAATCAAACCCATATGGGCATATGGTATTCAGTTATGGGGATCCACCAGCACTTCAAACAGAGAACTCCTGCAACGAGCCCAAGCGAAAATACTTCGCAGTATTACCAATGCTCCTTGGTACAATCGAAATAGTAATATACATCACGATCTTGGGATTAAAACCGTTAAAGAAACTATTAAAGAATTCAGTTCGAAATATTATTTAATACTAGAAGCACACCCCAACGAATTGGCCAGGGAGATACTAAAACAGCCGCGATTTAGACGTCTGAGAAGAACAGATCCACTCGAACTGATGAACCTGTAAATTTAATTCGATATATACATATAAGTGTAGGTAATCTAAATTAATTAAATTGTTAACACTAACAATAAGTATTAACATTGGTTAAGACTTAAAATATGTAATAATTTTCAGCTTAAGATTTGATTACTTCTTGTGAGTTTCTTATATAGAAAGATTCACGAATAAAGCCATTGGCAACATTAAAAAAAAAAAAAAAAAAAAAATTTTTGAAAAATTAATTTCATATGACTAGCTATGGCAATGGGTCTTTGAATCTGATATCTAAGTCATATAATGAATTGAGTAAAGCTTTGTGATTTTAATATGAGTAAATGTGAGATCAGACGATCGTTGAAACGGGATTATTTCAATGAATGATAGCTTATCAATTGTGTAATGTTAAATTAAAATTTTACTGGAACTTCCGGTTCCTAATTAATTTTCTATTAAATTGCTACAAATGGATTCGAAACCGTTGATTACAAATAGATATAAGTATTATGGAAAGACTGAAAATTTCGTACCAGAATTAAAAACTTCCTTTAATTTTTATTATATTTAATTATAAGGAATATACCCCACTATGTGGAACAACTTCCCCCAAGTAGGGGGTAAGATATTACAAATGACTTCTTACCTAATTTTATAATATTTAATACTACTTTTGCTGCATCAATTTGTGCATTCAAATATTTTTAAGTAATACAGTTTAAACAAATATTGATTGCTTTAAACTTAATATAAAACTTTCAGGCATATTCTGCGGCATATTCACAAAAAAACTCGGAATAATAATAAACCAAATAAAACAAAACATTTTTAAGCAAATTTATAATTTATACAGCAAAAAATTATATTAAATTAATTACAAAACATCTTATGCTAATCCAAAACAAATTTGCATTAATTACATAATACGTCGAGCAACATAAAAAATCACATAATAAAAAACAAACCATGTAAATTTCCTGCATTTTACTTATATGTGTTTTTGTATGTATATAGGTATGTATGTCAAAAAAAAAAACTTTTCTTTTTTCTTCACGAAATAAAAAAGCTCAAAGCTAAATAATTTGGGAAAACAAAATGAAAATATGTAAAAATGTTAACATTAAAAAAATAAACGTATATATGTAGAAAAAGCTCAAAATATAAACATTTCCGATTTGCATATTAACTGAAAAATAGGAAAAAAAGGAAAACAACAACAACAAAAACATAGAAATGGAAATGATTTCATTTCCCGAGCGTTTTGCCTAGTGCTTTTTATGTATGGTGTTGTTGGTATTGTTTTTCCTTCTCGAGTTAAACATAATAAATTTAATTTTTATTGGTTAGAGAGTAACGAAAAAGTCAAATTTTAAAATTCAATGAACTTCAGGAGAGATGAAAATAAGAAAAAATAAAAATAAAAAATAAATGAAATTAACTTAAATCCTTATAAAATCCTTATTTATTTCTTTAAGGTAATCCTTTTCGTTTTATTTCGCTTATTTTTTTGTTACTGCTTCTCCTAATGTATATTTTTACTGATGGTGATGATGATGATGGTAATGGTGGTGGTAAAGATATAAATAGAGGTTTTAACAATTCGTTTCTACCCTTTAAATTACTCCATTATATTTTGTTAGTTCGTTTTAATAGTGATGATGATCATCATCATCATAATGTTGATTACGGGAGATATCTTAAAATCCAAACCATGTTTATGGTTATTTATCTTAGTTTTTCAATAGAGATAAATTAATGGCATCAATGCCAATTGTGATATAAATGGAAGTTATTTATTTGTGTACATATCAACATTTGTTGTTATTGTTCTGTTTAGCAAACAATTTTTCGGTATTATATGTTCTTTTAGTTCAATGTGATTGAAAATTTAAAATGAATATCTGAAAATTAATCTTATGTTTTAATACAAACATGCATAGGGAGGCAGACACGAAGAGTATTATTTTGAAATAAGATGTCCTACATTTTTAATCGAATTTAATTTAGTTTCAAGGGGAGACTGTGGCAGATTATTTAGCAAATGCCTGTTTCAAGACAAAATTGAACCAGCTATTTTGAGGAAGAAACACAATTAATTTTTCATAGATGTCTCTGTTATTCAGTGATATTTAAGAAAATAATGAAAATTGGTTTTTCTAGCTCCAACTGTTTTTCAGAGCTTACCTCTTACGTGAATAAATTGTTTATATTGTTGCCTTATCACTACACTGAGAGTTACGCCACCAGCAAGCTCTATTTGGTGAGGTCATTTTTGGTCGTGGGCATGTTCTTTCTGTAGAGCAAAACTACATTTCTGGAGAATCACGACCATTCCCTCTACTTCACAGACCTTTTCCGACTCTTAAATATTATTCTTTTTTCCAACAAAACGACCTTTTAAAAACAACAAATTTTTGAAATTAGTCGAACAATTTCACCAAGTTTGGTTTTAACTCGCACAACTCGTACTAATCCATCTGGACCTGGAGTTATCTTAATAATGCGACCCATCAGCCATCTGGCAGGTGGAAAATCTTTTTCAATGACAACTACTAGAACATCTATGGCTGGATTTGCTGTTGGTGTTGTCCATTTCTGGCGTTGTTGTAGCGACAGTAAATATTCTTTATTCCACATCTTCCAGAAATGTTGGACATCCGGAGTCATTTTGCATAGTGGTCATGAGTTAAGGATGGCCTCCATTTCAATCAGCAACGTTGCCATCTCCTCATAAGTAAGACGTGACTCTCCTATCACCCGTTTTAAATAAAATTTTGTAGATTTTATGGCTGCCTCCCATAAACCTCCAAAATTGGGAGCAGTTGGTGGTATAAAATGCCATTCTATACAGTGAGTTGTGCAATACTTAATTATAGCTGTGGATTGTAGTTCTTTTTATGCACCGATAAAATTGGACCCATTGTCACTATATATTATGCCACATACTATATTCCTCGTCGACCATGGAATCGTCGCAGAGCTGCTAGGAACGCCTCAGTGGTCATATCACACACCAACTCTAGGTGTACAGCCTTTGTAGCCATGCATTCGAAAAGCGCCAAATAAGCCTTTATGGTTCTCGCACCTCGTAGTCTTCGAAGACTTGATGTATAGTGGCCCTGCATAATCTACTCAAATGGTAAAGAATCGCCTTTGGTAAATTACTCGAGCTTGCGGTAATTGTCCCATGAGCTGCCGTTGTTGTTATGGCTTCAAGCGAACACACTTGACACATCTCCAAATCACTGCGCGGACTTCATCCTTGCCTCGTAAAATGTAGTACTTTTGTTTTAATGTGGTCATCAAAACCTTTGGACAAGTGTAAACTTCGGATAAAATTGGTGAAGTTTCGATGTCTCAAATGTTTTACCAAACTGATGTCTTCAATGTTTTCTGTTTCTTAAGTTTTCTTTCTTCGGATGTAATTAAAATTTCTTCGGATGTTGAACAATCAATTTTATTTTTTATTTTATAACTTTATTTAATCTTAATAGAACAATAATTTTATTTTTACTTTATGTACTTTATTTTTATTATTTTGTTCTATATTTGACAGCGGCTACTCAAAAACTGATCTTCTCAAAAATCTTTAGGAATATAATAATTTTCTATAATTTAAAATACACGCATACAAGAATACAATGCTAGTCAAATTTGCTAAATAATTAGTAGTTTTTAAATATTCTGCCAGATGACAGCGCTGAACGTTAAAATGAATTTTAATGTTGATATATTATTTTAACATAACAATTTTGGTAAGAGAATTATTTCATTTCAATTAGATTTTTATTTAATTATTAATTTATACTAAATTATTCTTTTAGTTTTAGAACCGGTCATTTTTGGTTACAATAAGATAAGTATCTTTTTTGTTTAATATTAATTGACCAAAATTGTTAATACATTTTTGTTTTCTTTCTTTTTCTTTAAGTTAAATTACAACTACAGGGCGCACCAGACTATTGCAATATGAAATTTTATGTTTAATAATAATAAGCTGGCGTAATTGAATAATTAAAATAATTTCTTAATTACTAATAATAATAATAATAACTAATATCAAGCATTTGTTTTGATTAGCCATATTTATGTTGCAACAACATTCCAGCCGCCCTGAATGAGATCAATTCACTTCAGTTTCTGACAGGTAAAATGCATAATTTATTTGTTGGTCGTTTGACTATACTTCCACCAGCTAGCTTAAGTGTGACTACACGAATTAATCCGTCTGAGCTCGCTAGTCGTCAGCTAGAATTACAACGTCATCGACTTTAACATTCTCCTTGGATTCTCGCCATTTGCAGCGATTTTGAAGAGCCGTGATGTAGTTGGTATGCCACTTTTTCCAAAAATGTTGATAAATTTGTTGCACTACGTGCCATCGAAATGCTTTGTTGACAAAAATTGGTTCTGGAACATCTACTAGTGAGCGTCCAATGACTAAGTGGGCTGGTGTTATTACATCGATTTCTTCTTGTTGGTCCTTGCATAGCGGACGTGAATTGATGGCGGCTCCAATTCGTACCATCAGCGTTGAATATTCTTCTAGAGTGAGAATATTGCTACCAGCTAGTGTGCATGGCAAGTGCACTTTGAATGGACCGCAGTAATCTATTCCCACATTCGCAAAGGCGTACTCATATTGGACTCTGGAGGTTGGTAGTGTACCCATCAACTGTTGCTCACATTTTGGATACATTCTTATACAGTTTATACATTTCCTGATTACAGCACGTACTACATCTTTACAGTAGATAATCCAAAATTTTCGCCTAACCATTGCCAAACATAACATAATCCCTGCGTGACTGAATGAACGATGATAATCTGATACTAAAGATTTGGATAGTTGCGATCTTGGCAAAATGATTGGATGCTTTACTGTGAAGCTTCAGAGTGATTTCTCGATTCGACCACCAACTCTCATGAGCCCGTCTTGCTGAATAAAAGGATGCAGATTACGTAATCTACTTTTACTTGGGACTAATTGATTTTTCGTCAATGCTTCATACTCGTCAGCAAATTCGATTCTTTTGATATATTTAAACAAAATTACTTCAGCTATTCGAATGTCTCTTGGTAGAATCTTTGGGTTGTATTGGTTAATCAGTTCTGGATGAATTCTTGCCTTTAATTTTTCGAAATATTTAATTGCGTTGGCTAATGCATGGCATGCTCTATAGAAACTGGAATGCCTTTCGATTAATGATTTAAAAACATCCGGGACTGCCGCACAGGTTAAACTTATTATGTCTTCTTCTTCTTGATGTGGGATTGTTAGAGTTGATTCTTTTTTCATCTGATAAATTTCTCCTGACGTTAACCAGTGTGGGCCAAACCACCACAAATGATGATTTTCCAGTTGTTCCAAGAAAATCCCCCTCGATTCGCAATCTGCTGGATTATGCTCAGATCTAACGTGGTTCCAAAATTCACGTTTGAATTTATATGTATCCAAAATTTCTGATGTCCGATTAGCAATAAAAGTTTTCCAAGCGTCGAGGATGCGATGATAACCAGTCTAGAACTATTTTGCTATCTGTCCATAATTCGACTTTCTTAACATTGATCGTTAGCGTGCGCTGAACCCATGACATTAGTTTGGCCACCAACAATGCTGCTTGTAGCTCCAATCATGGTAAGCTTCCTTGTTTATTGGGAGCAACCCTTGCCTTGGCTAAAATCAATCTTGATACTGCAATGCCTTCCTCATCTGTTACCGCATAGATACACGCGCCATAAGCTGCCTCATTTGCATCACTAAACCCGTGTAATGTGCATTCACTGTTGGTTTTCAGCCACCTCGGGATCTTAATTGAATTTATATTATTGAAGCTATTTCTGATTTTTAGCCATTCTGATTTAACCTCGTCTTGCAGTTTATCATCCCACTTCATTGGTGAAAGCCAAAGTTTTTGAAATAAAATCTTGATTTTGATAGTTATTGGGGTGAGCAAGCCTAACGGATCGAAAACTTTGCTGGATTCTGAAAGCAGACTTCTCTTGGTATGCACCGACAAATCATTGGGATGAAACTGATAGATGAATATATCTGTTACTGAGTCCCATATCATACCAAGAACCTTATTTTCTTCACGTGATTCAGATATCTCCTTTTCTGCTCCTTCAGCCACTGATTCTGAATTTGGATGATTTGAAATGATAATGTCACGTACATTAGAACGTAATTTGCGTAGGTTGAAGCCGTACATCTTTAAATTTGAGATGATTTCATTCTTCATTTTGAGTAAGTGATTGATATTTGATGAACCGGTCATCACATCTATCTACATAGACATAGACATTTGGATTCTCAAACCTTAATGATACTTCCTTTAAACTTCTCGTAGCGAAATATGCCGCTGAGGCAGTTCCATAGGTCACGATATTCAGACGATATTCCTTTGGTATCATTGTAGATTCTGTTCGCCATAAAATTCGTTGAACTCTCGCATCTTCTGGATGAATCCACACCATACGATACATTTTCTTGATGTCTCCCGTTAAAACATAGTTATGTTGCCGAAACTTAACAAAATGTCTACTAATGACGACTGAAAATTTGGTCCAACCACTAACAATTCATTTAATGACGTGTTAGATGTAGATTTAGCACTGGCGTCGAACACCACACGTAATTTGGTTGTTGTACTTTCTTTTATGACTCCATGATGTGGCATGTAATAATTTTGTGTATTCGACTCACCGATCAAAGTCATATGACCAAGGGCTTCGGTCTCTACCATGAAATTGTGATATAGTTGCTTGACATTTTTATCTTTAATGCATCGGCATTCCACTGATTTCAGACGCTGCAACGCAATATTATAGGATGAACCCAAGTTTTCTAAACCTTCTTTGAAGGGAAGACGAACCACAAATTTACCATCCTTACTTCGAATAGTAGTATTTTGAAACAATCTTTCACATTCATCTTCTTCGGGCGTTGACTCACTAGCATTAGGCACGTTCTCCAGCTCAAAAAATTGCCTCAATGTGGTGTCTACATCTACCATGGTGTTGAATGTCTCCGAACTTTCTCTGTCATCTTCATTGGGTTTTCTAATTATTATCCATCCTAACTTGGTGTTATAAGCGGATAAATTCTCAGAGTCTATCTTCTTTGTGCAATCTAAATCTAAACAATCAAAAAATATATTTATTCCAAACAGAATATCAATATCTCCGGATTCAAATAGCCTTGGGTCGGCCAATAATTTTTGATTAATCTTATCAATATCATGTTGATTTGCATAATTCTTTGTTGCAATAGACGAAATTCTAGGTACCACATACGACCATGCTTTTGTTTTATATGTTTCTGCCAAGTTCGATACTTCAACTTCCACAGATCCCTTCGTTCTTCCAATATCTGAGTGTCCAAGACCTTTAATACTTATTGAATTTTTGTTTCTAGATAACTGCAGTTTGTTGATACATTTTTCAGTGATGAAGTTTGACTCTGATCCAGAATCTAATAAAGCTCGGAATGTATGTAAGTTGCCATGCCGATCGCGAAGTTTTACAATAGCTATGGGCAATATTGCATTTGGAATTTGACGTGCAACACTTTGGTTTTTGATTTATATAGATTTGCTTCGGAACTTGTTGTCACATGCATATTAACAGAATTTGGGACGGCTACATTTGACTTATTGGCTTCATTTTTGATTGTCTCGATTGATTCTTGTTTCGCCTCGGATATGGCATGTAAGTTCATGCAACAATGTGTGATGCTTGCGGTGACACGTCTGACATCTTGATTTAAATTTACATTCGTAGACCGAGTGATTGCTATTAATACAATTGAAGCATCTATGCGATTCCTTTACATATTGTAACCGTCCGTTATGTTTCATTGCTTTGAATATTTTGCATTCATGCAATTTATGGGTTTCTTCTCCTTTGCATAATGAACATTTTCCATGAACAACTGCAGTGACAAGTGATTTTATTGCTTGTGGTTTAGATGAAACTGGCGACCTTTTGCTCATTCCAAATGGTTCGAGCGTATCAATTCTTTCTGCAAGAAATTCAAATAATCTGCTTATTGTTGGACACTCAATATTTTTGGTTTCTGCCCAAAGAGTTCTGGATTCGACGTCTAGCTTATTTAGTAAGACATAAATCAGCCATAGGGATCGCGGCTTTCTGCTTCTGTTCCCAATGCCTTCATTCCTCTGATTACTCCATCTGGAACGTCATACAGTTTCTTTATTGAACTTACGTTAGGTTGTTGAATGACTGGTTGATCCATAAATGTTTGAATGAATGCGTTTATGGTATAACGTCTTTTGTCGTAGCGACCCTTTAATTTTGACAATTTCTCATGGTAATTTGCATCCGAGATTGACATATGCATGATTAGCGATTGTGCATCACCCTTTAAATAACACTTAAGATATTGGAGCTTTTGTGCGTCCGATAGACCTTCCCGTTCATGGATTTGTTTATTAAATAATTCGATGAATGATTGCCACTCGGTGTAGTTATCTACAAATTGTGGCATAATAATTTTTGGTAATTTAATTTCACATGATTGACCCCGTTGGAACATGCCAGCATTGGGGAAATCTGAACTATCAAATGCCGTGTTAGTGGTATGAAATTTTACAGACTGGCGACCTTTTGGCACCATTTTGTTGAGACAACTCATTGCTGAATAATACAATTCTTCCATTTCTTGATATTTTGATGGTTGTGATGAGTCGTGACTTCAGCCATATTGATGATGATTGAAAATACCACGTGAATGTTTTATGTCGACAGAACCTACAAATCAACTAAGGATACCAACTGGATGATAAATCTCGCTTGAATTCAAATTTATTATGTTACTTTAATTAACACTAAACAACAGCTTGCACACTATCACAGCGCTTAAGATTCACTTCTCAATAAATTTTAAATAAATATTAACCGCGTGGTCAAATTTTTATTTTTCAAAATGGCCGATAATAGTAAAAAAAAATATTTTTTTATACTTAGCTGTGTCTTCTAAGGTTGAGTAATTTAGTAGCTGCTGCAATCCGGCTCGAAGGACCATGTAAACTTCGGATAAAATTGTTGTAGTTGCGATGTCTCAAATGTTTGAATAATCAATTTTGAACAAGATGTTGAACAATCGGTATGGTAATTGTTTTAATTGGTGCAACCTTTGTTTTTGCAGCAACAATATTCATGCGGAAACCAGTTTTTCCTTTCACTCTTCTGTAGATTACTGCTGCGTAAGCCAATTCGGAAGCGTCAGCAAATCCATGCAACTAAAATTCCCCTACTTCAGTAGTATACAACCATCTATCAGCTATGTATTCTGATATCTTCAAGTTTTATCAAGTTTTTTCTAATGGCCATGTAGGATAACATATACCGCTACGTTAATTTATTTTCTTCCAACTTCACCTTGAACTGAAAACTGTCGCTTTTTGGGGAATACCTCACTCTCAGTATCAAAATGGCTTGAGAAGCGCTTTCAAAATCTAAAATTGAGGTATCTTGGTCTGCTTCGGGAATAATTTGAATAAGCTGCTCACAATTTGATGACCACTTTCGAAGATGGAAACCTCCCTTTCCCATCATAGTGATTAAATCTCGGATAATCATTTCAGCATCCTCACGAGTGTTGGTTCCTGACATAAGGTCATCAACATAGAAATCACGACGTAGTATTTCTGAAGCCTTCGCGTATTCCGATTAATAATCAACCGAAAGCTGGTTAAAAGCTTATAGAATTGCAGTTCTTCATGTGTTTTTTTCCTCCAAACAATTTTTTGATTTTTACTTTTATTAATTTTTTTTTTTTTTGTTGAATATTAATTAATTCATGTAATATCTAATATGCTACCGGTGGTTAGACCATTTTAATTGTGTTTCGATTAACACGAGAAGTATATTAGTATTTACGAACAGTAATTCAACAAAACCGAAGATTGATTTTTTCATAATCATAAGTTCATCGGTTCGAAACTGGACTGAATTCTCTTACAATCTTGGGAACATTTACTCGTATTAAAATCATATAATTTTTTGATATTCTGCGTCTTTAGCGTTGACCCATATTTGCCGAAACATTTTTTTAATATCGCTAAGCTAGATTGAACCGTTGCCCTACTGCCAATTCATTATTCAGCGATTTACCTTGTACTGTCTTAGTTGATCCATCGAATACAACGCGCAGTTTCGTCGTGGTACTACTCTCCTTAATCACTCCATGATGCGGTAAAAAATATTGTTCGGCACCAGCATCTCGTGATATTTAATTCTAATGTATTCTCTGCGCTGCTGAACTGTTACCTCTAGATATAATTTATGTTCTTTTCCGCAATATGCACAAGTTACTGCTTTTACAGTGTGCGTTGCCTGAACATTTTGTTTAGCAGATGTACGGCTTCCACGGCCTTCAAATTTGATGCCTTGTAATGAATCCATACGTTTATTTAAAACCGACAAGGGGTTATCAATAGTGGGATAATCAACGTCTGTCGTCTCCAATTTCCACATTTGGCTAGTTTCTGCGTCCATCTTTTGGGTAGCAATATGTGGCCCAAGTGCTTTGAGTCAACGTACGACTTCATCGCATGTATCGTGCAAACGTGCAGATAATAAAACTGTTATATTTTTTCCAATCTAACCGATAACTCTTCAATATTTGTGTCATTTTTAATTATACAAAATTTTCTATTCGCGTAATCTGACCTCCATTAACTGATGATGGTTCCAGATCGGAACCGAGCCGTCCTTCTAAATCTAGGCGGGTAGGTGAGCATAATCGCCGGAGTCTTCAATGAAAGCTTACGGAAATGTGGCAATGAAAGCCTGCATCTGGTTTACTAAGTATTCCCAAACGAATCAGAATAATATTTGGCACTATTCCAAAGCTAGCGCCCTAGGAAATGTTTTCCGCATATGTATGGATGTTACCTTTTAGATATAGCGTCTTCATCTGCAAATGCAATAACGTTGAAACATATAAGTGGTTTTGTAAGAAAGTCTCCAAAATTACAGATATTTGGAGCGGTTGCCAGCTAGTTCTTGGGAACTCTTCTCTACCCCTTCCTGTAGAACTTAAGTCCCTGGATTATCAAAGGGTCCTAGTGTAGTAATCTCCAACATTCGACTGATGAATCCAAACCTCTCGATACACGGGTGGAAAGTTGCCCATTGCAAGCGTGAGACGGATAGCCAACCGATTGTATTCCAGGTGGCCCTGAAATATTTTAAATGCATTAGTCGTTCCGGTTCAATGTTGCAATACGTTCTGGTAAGAATCTGTTTTAATATACTGTCGGGACCGTAGCCGTTTTATGACCTTAACTTGACGGTATTCATTATGACCTCAACTTTATATGAATTAACTGAGTTGCTTGCTGTATCGCGCACAGATATTTGTCCAACTGAGGAATCCTACCTTCTTGATGGTACTGTCTCTGGGCTTGAAATCATTTAATGGACGAATCTTCTGTAAGATTAATATTATTAGCATTCGAATATGCATTTTATTGTTTCGATTATTGAAGGTACAGTTTAGCTGATCGTTACTCTTGAATGATTGCCAATTCTTGTATTAAATTCGCCCTTGAATCAGTTTATCTTCCCTATGACTCACCTTTACCTCCTCCATCGGTTAAGTTTAATAACTTGTTGTTGTGGAGTAAACAGAAGCACATCCTCCTGGTCATTGGTTGTGATGCTAATGCTCATCACTCAATATAGGTAGGTCAAACATTAACCATCGAGGGGCTTATCTATTCAATTTGTTATGCTCTACTGAGCTGGAAATTCTCAATAAAGGTTTAGAGCCAACTTTTGTTAATTCTTTTTGGCAGGAAGTGATTGACATTAGATTGTGCTCTACTCTATTGAGTTATTTTTTAACTGGAAAGTGACGAACGATATTTTCACTTCTAATCAAAGGCGTACCTATTTTTGTTTTAAACTCAAGACCACCGGTTAAACCATACTGTAACAGAAAATTATTTGATTAGAATCTTTTCTCTCTCAAGCTCAATACTCTACTTGTCTACTTGTTACACCGAAAGCGTTTTGGTCCGCCAAGAACGTTGAGTTACAAGACCTACAAAGGCAATTTTGACTGCCTTTGAAAATGTCAAAAAATCTTAACTTCAAGCTGATAACTTCTTAGTGGCTCAAAAGGATTATAAAAAGGTTAAGGCAATCTCACAGATCATAGTGGATTAACTTTTGTGAGGAAATTGGCCTACAATATTAAGGTTTGGCTAACAATGATGTTTGTTGACTTAATGGTCTTCGTCTGTCGGATGGTCAGCTCCAATAAGGACCCATACTTTTTTCTGTTTATTTCCCCGGTTGTGCCTTCAGTTCTGATTTTGTTGCTTCCGAGGCTATTAACTTATCTGTTGAAATACATAATTAGAGTTTAGCTCACAAGCTGATCCCGCATGATGTTCTTCGTTGGAGTGTGAATTCCACCTAGATTTCTCCCTGCTGAATTACAGTACGGCTTTCCCTATATTCGGGAGCATCTACTTTATCTAATCCAAGCATGCATTGCATTTAGCATTGTTCCTCTCAAGTCTGATTATACGGAGCTTATGTTATTTCGGCATATTAGTCTGTCTTCAACTTTTCTTAAAACTTTAGGTAGAATCGTCGACAGATTTATTAGAGTAAGTTCTCATTATTTGCTGCTCTTCCTACTCAGCAAGATAAAACATGCTTATGGAATAAGTAGGCCCAGTGAAACTGCAAGGAATTCTGCATCAAAGGTTTCTTGTGGGTACTTTCCTGGATAATGCGGGAGCTTTTGATAGTACTTCGTTTATTACGATTTAAAGCCAATATCAATTTTTGAATTGATCGCATTATATTGTTCGCATTGTTGAGGCAGAGCTGGATGGTTTATCCGTATATTCTCTTATCTGCTGTGACTTTTGGTTATAGTTGGTCTTATCAATCTTTCATACACCTCCGTTATTTGGTGGCCAGTGGTTAAATTAATGACTTCTTTAATCAAACTTAATGCACTAAAAAATTTACTTGTGTTTTAGGTGCAATTTTGGGACACAGACTTATCGTCAATAAATACTTTTCATTGATACTAGAAATTGATATGGTTAATGAAAGGCTATTGCCACAGTTCTATTTCAAAAATTTACTCTTGGTGGTTTGTCCATCGAGAGATTTGTGGTCTTCGCAACAATTTTTTAAAACTATATCGGAGTCTCTTGCTTACTTTTCAGACGGATGTTGCTCAATGAGCTTAGTGCTGGATATACTGCTCTGTGAATGATTTCAGATTGTTTTGTAGTCTGGGTTCGCGTCTGGGTCTTTCAGGCGGAATTATTAAATAGCTTTGACTGGAAGTGTTATTGAGGCTTTGAGCCTTGCTGCTAGCAAAAAAAAAATTCTCTATCAATAGTAAAGTTGTGCTGAGTTCATTAAAAATCCCTTAACTATTTCCAAACTTGTAAAGTACTGTAAACATTTCATAAACCTTTTTTATTCTAACACTACAGTTACTGTCTTATGGGTACAGGCGCATTGTGAAATTGAAGGTAATGAGATCTATCTTATCTTTTAACGGTAAGAAGGTTATTAGAAACTTCGCTGTCAAAAAGCTAAGGCTTAAGTGGCGTGCTACTTCTGGTTACCAAAAGGCGAAGCAGTTTATTATTGAGCTAGATCGGAGGTTTACTATGTTTGCTTCATCTATAAAAAGAGACCAGCTCAGAATATTTTTTGAAATTATTGTCACTGGCCATGGCCGTTTTAAAGATCATCTATGTCGCTTTTAATTGGTTCAAGATAATATATGTGATGAATGCCTCGAAGAAATAGACAGCGATATTTACTTTGTAAGCAATTGTCCGGCCTTCGAAAGTGTTAATTTTGAATTGTTTAATTGTAGAAGTATCGATATATAGGTAGGCTGCCTTTTCCCTTTTCGTATAAACTGATCCAGTACGCCAAGGTTGCTGTGCTCATCAGAGTGTTGGTATATAATCCTAGGTTTGGACCAAAGGGCCTGGTGGCATTGAGTGCGGAACCTTTATGGGGTTCAAGCAATTTCAATAATAATATTAATTGAAAATTTCATGAATTTTACGTCAAGATACGCTTTGACCTTTTAGTCAACGTTACATCTGGAGGTCATTTGGAGGTCACCGGTAGGTAAAATCCTGAGAGATATCGCATATATTACATCTATGAAACTTCGCGAGAATTGGTCAATCTCTTACGAAAAAATTCGTACTTAACGGTTGAGTGTGAATCGTGAAATGATAGGTTCATGGCCCGAAATGAGAAATTAAACGAGTTAATGTTTCATTTCAAGGATAATTTCATTAATTTCCAAATTTTAGACTATGATCCTATAATTTTACGAAATCATATTCAACTGTTTTCATTTTTACCGTAATGTATGACCTTGGATTAGACCACTAGAGTCTTTCCAGGTCAGTCAAAAGCCAAGATTCATTACTTATATAATATGCTGTAATACGGAACATTATGAACCGTCATTTCCCTGTGCCTGTCCCCAGGGCACCTATACGTAGTGACTGTGGGCAACGGGTCACCGGCGAGGTCCCTAGGTGAAGGCATTCAAGCCGAACTCCGCAGTATCGGGGATTGGTCAGGGTGAGCAAGCGGCTCCGCAGTCATTGTCATAATGCGTCCGCAGCTCTAATTCGGTGGGGTGCTTTTTGAGTCTAATACTACAAGTTCAATAACAACCCCATGTCATCAGCGATTAAACAACTTTTGCGTTGTTTGTGAGAAATATGTCATCACGAATCAGGCGAGACAATTTACTAATGAATTCAAAGCACATTACAAAAAATGTTTCAATGATAGTGGAAGAGATGGTAGTGGAATGAGCTATTTTTGGACTCGGAAAATATTAAGCGTGCCTGCGAAACACAAGAAAGAAGAAACAGATATTTGATTCTCCTACGATCTGGCGTCTACAATAAAAATAATAATTCTGCAATATCTTATGCGTCTGTTCAATCTGTGGCTCATGCTGTTTTAATCAGCATTGGACAAGATGAAAATGAACATCAGATGCCCACTGACGAAGTCTCTTGTGAAACAGAAACTAATGATACAGATTCAAGAATGTCATTTGAAAAATTCGAAGATCAGCAAAACGATGAGTTGAGTGAATCGCAAGAATCAAAAGATGGTCAACACGGAAATTCCCATGGTTTAAACCAAGATGTGATAAATGACAACTTGGTTCGAGACGCAGGTCCTTCGAAAGAGACTTCCGAACTCATTGATTCTAGATTAAAAGAAAAGAATTGTTTAGCTCCAGGTACTCGAGTGAGTTTTTATCGTGATCGAGATCGCCCATTCTGGAAATTTTCCTCTAAAGTAAAGGGTTTGGTATAGTGCATGATGTTAAAGGATTGATAAACGAATAGAATATGAAGAGTTGAATATGTAGCTTGTGACTGGCGACAATTAATTGATTCACCGGTGAGGAGTTTGAAGGCTGTCTTACTTCATAATGGAAACATATATGCGACTGTACCGGTTGGAAATTCAGTAATCTTGCAACAGGAATACAATAACCTCCATTTTCTACTCAAAAAATTGAAGTACGATACTCATAATTTGGTGATTTGAAAATAACCAGTATTTTATTAGGTCAGCAAACTGGAAACACAATGTATCCATGTTTTATTTGTGAGTGGTACAGTCGTGCTCGAGAAAAACATTATGTAAAAGAGAACTGGCAACTCAGAACATTGTTCAAGAGAGTCTCATTCCTAGTCATAAAATCATCCTTCCAATTTTACATATCAAACTAGGCTTATTTAAACAGCTTATCAAAGCAATGGGGGTATCGGAGAGCGATGAAGGGAACTGTAGAAAGATGACGACATGTGAACATAATGTCAGACTATTGCTTGGCTTTGAAAAGAGACACATCAAATGTAGACAAAAGAAAATCCCTTCGTAGATATTTTATGGACAAAAGAACACGTCGTACATAAATTTTCGATTTGCACTATGTGTACGAAACTACTATACAACTACACTAAAAAGAAATCAATTTTTCCGACCTGGACTGTATATCTATACAACGTCTGAACTCAAATTTTGAATCAGAATTGCTTCAACACCGACAGTTTTTTCCATAGGGCCAGAAAACACTTCAGGAATGACCGGAATCACACAGATGGACACATACAGGCACACATAGACATATACGGATCTACACAGCCACACACAGTACCTATTGGGTGTACAAATAAATTTCCGACCTATTTAGATAGGTGTCGTTAGTATCCCTGCTTGCATATTATTCAATCGGGCAATACATGTGGGGGAAGTTTTACTTCATTATCTTCAAAGTTAGTGATTTTGACGTAAGAGACAAAGAACGTGAAGGCAGACCAAGAAAATTTGAAGATGATGTGGACCCTTGTCAGACTGAAAAACAATTGGCAGAAGAGTTGAATATTTTCCAACAATGTGTTTCGCAACGTATACATGCAATGGGATTGATTCAGAAGCTGGGAAATTGGGTGCCACATAAATTGAAAAAAAAGGACATGGAACGTCGGAAAACGGTGAAGGGTGTCGTTTATTATGAGCTGCTGAAAGAGCATGAAACCATTACGGGACAAGTTTATCGACGACAACTAATGGCTTTAAAGTAAGCTTTAGATGCAAAACGACCGGAATGGGACAAAAGGCATAATAAGATTATGTTTGGGCCCTACAAACCTTGAACCCAAAATTGGGCAAGCAGCAAACACCAACAATTAATTCACATTGTTCAATGCAACCTGAAAAATAAGCAAACCTGGAAATAAATAACATGCATACATATAGTTTTCTCAGCGGATTTGATAAACGCCTCATCTAGTAACAGCCGCTGAAACATAATTTCGTATTCTAATTATTAAGTTATAGGAAATAGTTAAAATCATTTATACTAACTCATATTGTATTCCATAAGTTTTTCCCATATAAGTTGTTCACTGTAATAACATTTTTTCCATGTAACTTTGACATCCAGGATCATAACCTAAAAAAGAGAAGAGAACACAAAGAATCGTTTGATCACAATTTAATTATTATTTATACTTATCTGAAATAATTTGTCCATCAGATGCTCCTTTGTTTTTTCTTATCATTTGTTAGCTGGAAATGAAAAATTATATTTAGTTTAAATTTGTATTGTATCTAGTCGTTTAAACTTACCACCACCAAATTGCAAATTAATTTGTTTACTTTGTTTGACATTTTCAATTTAATGCAAGCCGTAAAATATTATATTAGGTATGATGTTACATTTCCAAGAAAATTTGTACTAAAGTTGTATGTTGCTCAACTAAGTTTATAATATCTATTAACAGATGACTCTTTATATAATTAGGAATTTTCCATAAATAATTGTTTTGTATAAATTATTTTTCTGGAAGCAAGTAGTACGTTCTTGACCTTTTGTGAAATAACATTAACCAAAAAATTAAATTGTAAATTAAATTTTTGTATTTGAAAACTGGAGAACTCACCCGAGAAAAGAAAATATTGTGAGCCGCCACATCAGCAACGAGGAGCATATATTACATAAAAATTTCCTGCGAGTTTATTGCCCACCAAGTGGTACTGTCTTGCACAGATTATTTTGCAACACGACAACGCTAGGCCACATGTTGCTATACCTGTCAAAAATTACTTGGACAGGCAGAACTGGGAAATTCTACACCACCCGCCGTATTCACCAGACGTTGCTCCCTCTGATTACCACTTGTTCCGGTCGATGCAATCAGCTCTGGCACAGCGGCACTTCACTTCATATGAAAACGTCAAAAAATGGATCGATGACTGGATCGCCTCGAAACCACCAGACTTCTTCCTTCGAGGTATCCGTTTATTGCCTGAACGATGGGCGAAGGTTAAAGCTTCCGGAGGAGCATACTTTGAATAAAACATTCTTTCATTTTTTATACAAACTAATGTTTTATTTCAGTAAAAAAAATCAATACATACACGAACAGACACACACAAACAGTATCTGGGGAGTTAAAAAATTGTAACATTCGAATTAGGGTAACGGAATCGTGATCAGCGACCCCAAAAACAAAAAGGTCAACTGGCCCGAGACCCATTCCTTGTCGAAATACCAGCCGAGGGATTCAAAAAAAAAATTGGACCTACAGATGACCTCCAAATCACCTCCAGAGGTCACTTTGACTAAAAGGTCAAAGCGTATCTAGATGTAAAATTTCCTGTTCTCTCAGCATCCGGGGTACAAAAAATATGTCATTCGAATTAAGGTGTTTAACCTTTATTTGACCTTGGTGTAGACGTGTTTGGGTTTCGTATGGACAGCGGAATCGTGATCAACGATTCCAAAAACATCAACTGTGCTCAGAAATGCTCCAGCTCGATTTCTTTTTGTGGCCCTGTGTAACATAACAGAATCAGAATCACTTAGCTGCTAACTCTCCATTTTCCTAGAAAACTTCAAGGAAAATTGTGGAAAATGGTTTTTCAATTAATTTATTACACAACTATCTATCTATATCTGACCCTTCATTCTTCTGAAAATTTAGTACTTTTCAGTTAAGTGGTTATATAGAACTGCCACAGTAATAATTATTCACAGACTAAACTAAAATCTCTTGAAATCCGCTTAGCAATGGACCCTTTAGGATAGTTATATTACCCCTCTTTGTGTAGGTACAACTAGAGAAAATCTTACTCATGTGATTTGGAATTATCTTACAGCACTTTTATTCACTTTTGCAGGTTTTTGGTCTACTATAAAAAAATGTTCGTGATGCCTTCATTCGTAAATAGGAAAGTAATCTTTAATCTTTTCAAATTAGTTTTATCTTGCCCGTTTGCCATTAAACGACTAATAATGACTAAAAGATTTATTGCACTCACGGTTCAAGTACCTATGTAGTACATACATATATATAAGGTACGTAAAATTATATGCAAAATAAAAAATTTCATAAATGCGAATTTTAGATAAAAACAAATGCAAAAACTTACATTTGTGGTTAAATCAATCACTTTCGTTTTCACCACTTTCCTTTGGTGTAACTATTAGGAACACAAACAACATAATTCACAATTTTATTTTGTGGTTGTCATACTTTCACATGTGACATCTGGGACATGTTGCTTATCTTTTATGGAAAACTGTTTGTGTACAGAGAATATAAGGTAGCCACTATTGTAAAATAAATACAAATGTTGTGTGGTTATTTATTAGAATCTAGTTAAAATATAAGAAGTGTATATAGTATAAATTTTGCGATGTTTTGGATTACATCTATGTCACGTCGTTGTTTATTATTTTTATGTTTTTAAAATTAAATATAAATTCACATAAATTTTTATGTTGGACCAGCAAATAGATGGTACACAATTTTTGACTAATCACAAATTACTCAAAAAAATCTAACAAATTTTCATTTTTAGTGTTTAGCTATTCTTGCTAATCTTTATCGTCTTAACTCAACTGTATATACTCACTCATGTTTTATGATCTTTTACCATGTACAAGTACATCGTCAGTATAATGTTTTCCAGGATATACATACAACCCAAGAAAAAAAATAAAAAATAAGGGAAGAAAATTGTACACGACAAAATAAAAATAAAATTTATGACTTTTATGTTATAAGTGGGAAATAGAAAATAAAAATTAGATGAATTATTACGTTTATAGTCGAGGAAATAATAAATTGGTACATGACGGTAAATATTATGTCATATGATACATATTTCCATAACTATACGAAGATGTATGAGTTTGTATCCATACATACATACATACATACCTACACTCTCAATGAATTCATAATTTTTTCCATTTTCATCATTTTTTTTTATTGTTTTACAACAATCAAATTTATTATATCGCCATAAAACGTAAAGAATCACATCACACTTCATGGTACAAAAAAAAAAATGCCGTACTACTTTTTTTTGTCGTGTGCCTTGTGTTTGTGTGTTATTCAGGAACTACCATTGAGGGATGTACTTTGATAATATTCAAGCCACGATTTATTTTTTTTTGTCTTCCGGATTTTAATATTTTGTTTTGCCTCCTCCTTGTGACATTTTTTTTACAATAACGCGAAACTGTCAAAAAAAAATGTAAGACAGCACAGAAAACCAACAACAAACACGTGGTGGAAATATTACGTGAGTATGTAGAGTGAGACAATTTTAACGTTTTAAAATTTTTTTTAGCGTTACATTGTGCCGTACGATAAACACATGATAAGAGGAAAGAGTTTTTTTTTGTGGAATGCTGGAAATAAAAGTTTTTGTTTTGTGATCCCGTGGGAAAACAATTTCAATATCGGATATTTCACTATGGTGGATTTTTTGTAGGTTAGTATGGTTCGGGTGTGCGAATATGATTGTAATGTTCCGTCTGGTGCAGATTTTTGATTTTTACAGTTAATATGAGAAACTACACTAAACATGAACTGCAATGAAAGGATTGTTTTAACCATTTATTATAAATTACTAGCGGAAACCTGGCGTGCGCTGCTACACCTCAAAAATAATTTTGATCTGTACACATAACTAATTTCAATTAACATAAATATCAAATTTCCTCTTCATTGGTTAGGAACACATTGGTTAAAAAATCACATTTTAATCCCATTTCAATTCCACAAATAGATAAATAGATGAATGAATTGTGGTGTAACTACTTGAATTCAAGGTTTATTCCACACACTTCCAAAGATTAGGCTTGCGATTTGTTAATCGTTACTGCAAATTCAAGGCGAACAGTAAACTGGATACGGTTAAATTGAAACTGCAAATCGGTTGTAATCAGTGGTATTCTTGGAATCAGAACATCCTCGCCTTTGAACTTTCCTTTGATTATCGTTTCTTCAATTACGTTGTTCACCAACTTCTTAACAGCGAGTCTTCTTCCATTAAATAGTTTCGGTTGGTTCAGATTACGTAAAATGATTATCACCGAGCCGATCCTGAGCTGCAAATTAAGCAGCGGTATTCCTGGCAAATCCAATGAATTCAGAAATTCAACTGGATAATTGACGACTTCATCTGGTTACCTAATTAAATCGATCGACTTAAATGAATGCAATTGGCCAGCGATTTGACTTTGAACTTTTAACTTCAAATCGTCTACGTCCTTATTTTTCGCTGCCAAAATAGCTCGTTCGCACAACCAAACATGGCGTTTTTGTAATATGCAACAATATTCGGGAACCGTTTCATGATTCAATTCTTCTTCCGACGTTGTTAATTGACAAAAATTAGGTGGAAACGAAATGAGGCCAGTGCAATCGTCAACCGGAATTTTTTCATTGCCAATGTCTAATAATTGTGTGGAAAATACTTCCGCCGATTCGTCATTTTGTAACGCGACTCGCGAATATTAGTTGTTAACTTTAGAGTTTTCACGTATCTCCACAAATTCGATGACTTTAAGCAAGCGTTTTTTCATCAGCAGCTGTTGATCTTGGAATAACTGACAGCGTTTGCCGAAAATCGCCGGACAGTAGAATCAATGGACCTCCAAAGAGGTCCTGATTATTGCACAAATATTTTAACGTTCCATTGAGTGCCTCCAACGCCCGTTCGTGCGCCCATCTTAAACTCATCCCAAATGATTATTTTGCAATTTTGTAGTACTTTCGCCATTGCTGATTTTTTTTGGCAATGTTGAACTTCGGTTCATCTATCGTTTACAAATTCAGTGGCAGCCTTAGGGCTGAATGGGCTGTTCGTCCTCCTTCTAACAATGTGGCAGCGATTCCCGATGGTGCTATGGCGACCGCTATTTAACTTTGTGCGCGAGTCGAAGCTAAAATCAATGAAATTATGAACGTTTAACCAGTTCCGCCAGATGCATCGAGGAAAAATATTCCTCCGTATCCGTCGTTGACTGCTATCATCAATGTATTATACGCGGTTGTCTTCTGCTAATTCAAAAGTGGGACCTTTGTTCATACTGATTTACTCAAAATATCTCGATCGTATTGCCGTTCTCGTTCAAATTCTCGATTGAATGCATAGGGTCGATTCGGCGCTGGCATCAGGCACAAATCCTCTATAGAAACCAACGCCTCGTTGTGGATCTCCGTGTTAAATTCAAGTTCAGAACTCGCTGTTGTTGAACGCACTCGAAGCAAAATATCTTCAGCCATATTATGTCTCTGTATTTCTTCCGTAAATGAAGTGGGTTGGATGGAAAACACGTTGAAAATGGCAAAAAGTGATCTAATTTAATGAGCAGTAGACGAAATAACAGCATCAGCAAGTGTATGATCCAAATGAATGTAATCCTCGAGCAATTGTAAACGCTGGGACGCTTCTCGATATGTTGCGCACAACTCACAGTTGACAGTTTGTAGAAATTCAAATGAAATCGGTTCACGATCATTAATCAATAACAAACGCAGGTAAAAACATTCGTCATTGCTCGGATGAATTGTGTAAATGCGCCCCAATGCATCGGTTGAATATACATTCACGTACCAGGAACAGGCTTTCCCTGTGCGTTTCATGTAAAATATCTCGGCATCTCCGGGTAAAGCAGTGTTCTTGCAAATGGATCACTTGCGCATGTCGCGAAGAAACTTGTCAGCGTTGTCGCAGGTGGTCGCTCAGCTCTCTGCGCTGCGTTGGCCACTGTAAAATAAACTCGTTGTCCATTCTCCAGGTGTACAGCTAAATGGACCACAGTGGGATAACGTTCGTGAATGGCGAATGAAAAGATTTTCCAAATCGCCTCATTGCTGCTGACATATCTTCCTATTTGATATCGCGAAACTTCATCGTTGGCATCAGGAGATGCAATACCAAATACAGCCATGTCGCTTCCTTTTGTAACGTACTTGCAAATATATTTGATTGACTTGAAAGAATTGCAGTACTCAACATTGCAATGCGCTTTGAAGGTTTTGGAAAGCAGAGGCGAATACGGAACAATGTAGCTGTTATCGACTACAACGGCCTCATTCTAGACTTTTAACGTTACAGTTCCGCCATTTTCCTCTGCAGAGTGACGACATGTTGTTTTCGACCATATACATGGTGATTCTCGGTTGTGATTTCCACATGGTCCATGAATCATATGCGTCGTCACAACTTCATAAAACTCTGGATCTGTTTCCTGATCAGGCCTCTTTTCTGCCACGTTACAGAGTACATCCAGCATCGCACATCTCCGAAGACATGATACTTAACAATGAAGTCCTTTAGCGTATTTAGTTTCAGCTTGAATAATCGTGCTGTAATGTCGTGACGATCACTGGATGATTGACCGGGTAATAACAGCTGAGTGATTTCGATCCATTTTCGGTTGCAAGGTCATTAGGTCATTGCATCTTGCGCATATTCGCGTATGCCTCGGACTTCCAACAAACGTCGCTGGCAAAATGGTAAGTCGGCCGACATTGTTTGCATTCCCATCTACATTCATTGCATCATGTAGATGGATGTATTCTTCCGAACGCAAGTTTTGTTGATTTAAACGTATAAATAAATGGCAGATGTTCCGTCTCGATTTTGACATACATATCAACGACAAACTGATGAAACAATATAGGGTATTTCAATATGTGATTGTCCTCGTTTCGACGAATCATCAAACGGTAGGCATAACAATTTATCGAGCTTACCTTTTTGTTTGTTTCTTGACCTGTTGTAAATAATGAATAATGAACATTTTTATCTATCTATCTTAATATATAAAAATCAATGCATTTTCCCACCCTTAGAAGGAGAATGGTTTCACTAAATTTTAATGGGACGACCTTTGAGAGGCAGGCTTTCCAAGAAAAAAGAATTTTAAAGTCGGTTCACAAACGGCAGAGATGTTGATTAACAATAGTATACATAAAAAAAATATACTCGAATTGAAAACTCCCTCCTTTCTTGAAGTTGTTTAAAAACGATTAACAACATTGATAAGTACCGGTTAAAGGATTAATCATCTTGATCAAAAAATGATAATCCTATCCTCGGCAAAATATCAGCGAGTATTGTAATGAATCATACGAACGATGGGTTTCTCTGATACGCTGAAGGTTATTACCATCACGCCGTCGAATAACAATTTCGCGAAACTTCAAATTCTACGACTTTATTCAACGTCGGTGCATTGAAGCGTCTTTAATCACTATTTTGTGATCATCCGAAGGCATCATTTCTAGTACAGTCTTGAACAATGTAACCAATTCATTGTATTAATGTAAGAGTTGTTGCAGTTGTGCAATAATCTCTCGCTTTACCGCACGACTGATGGCACAACGCTGATTGATTTCATCATCAGAATTCCCAAGGAAATAAACCTGAAGGAATTTGTGATCATCATTGATGGGGATTTCACCTTGAATCAGTAAAATTGATTGTGAATCAGTGTGTTTGTTATGTGATGTGAAAATGAATTTACCTTAAAAGTTAGGCTAAAACCTCGTTCTTCAGTTATATTCGCCCCAAATAATGTAATTTGGAAGGTACTGTTGTATTTTTGGATATTCTGAAAAAAATGCTTCGATTGAAGTTCTTGGCCAGAAAGCAATAATGCTAGTGGCTCTGGTGGCAGTGCCAATTGTGGTAATTTGACCTTTCCGCTTGCACAACATAGTCCTGGCGGTTCATGTTGTAACGATCCGAAGAGAGGCGAGAGGCCACCAGAAGAGATTTGTTCGTAGCTGCATGATTTGCCCCAGATCATCCACAGAAAGTTTTGATTTTTTTGTTTAATTAACTTAGAGGCTTCAACGGCGGACTGTCTTAGCGTGGCTAGAGCTTAGTGGAATGGGGGGGGGGGGTTAATTTAAAGCCTAAGTCAATATTGCGTTGCCGGCGGAGGAATGGAAGAAGGATTTAAAAATGTTGAAAGGAACACACGCAACACCAATACTCACCGGTATACGACTACTTACCAAGACCACATCCTCATTCTATTTCACTTTATTTCTTCATTTTTGTTCACTGTAACGACCACTTTAAAAACGAACAAAATCAATACACACGATAAGGTCTTAATGCTCGACGATCCCAAATTTTTGTTTTTATTATTTATTTATTTTACTCAAATCAACTGTTCGCCCGCAAGTAGAAATCACGCATTTTATATTCTTTCTTTAATTATTTGTTTGTATATGTTTGCATATTCTCTGAACCCCAAATTACACTTATTGAGCAACCCACACATCAGCCAACAATTCACCGCAATTAAAATTCAGGAGTGGCCAACTCGCTGCGGATTGCAGCAAGGCACTCGCTACAATGCCGAAACCTCAAAGCATTGCAATGTTGGCAAACAGTGCTCATGGTTCCCAAGTCGACCGATACATCCGTGGCGTAATCGATTGTTGGATCGTATCTGAACGCTAACTGTTCATGTCGAATTGTTACATTTGGCCGGCTGTTTTATCTACGTTCCAAATTATTTTGTAAGTTATCTCCAACTGAGCGACTCGAACTCGACTGTATCCGTTGTTCCAGGGTCGTAATTGATCGCGCTTGAGAAATGCTTATACAATTCTCTGCTAAACGCTGCCTACGCTCTTCATCTGTTTTATTGACTAATCTAAGCATGATCTATCAAAAAAAAACATAAACAATTTCAACTTGTTAGAAATTACATAGAAGTCTAAATCTAAATTCCATAGTTGGAACCATCCAAATTTCTGACGTTTTCTTTCATAGAAACCTTGTCCTGACAATTAAAAACACAACAAAAAAAAAAGCCAAAGCCGAGGCCAAAAAACATTTAAAGCGCATATACGCCTGTTTATTTGCCTAAGCACCAAGGCCATTCACTTGGAGTTGGTCAGTGATATGTCCAGTGAGGCATTCCTGGGGCACTAAAACGATTTGTTGCGAGACGTGGTATTTGTCACGAGATACATAGCGACAACGGTACTAATTTTATCGGCGCCAACAATCAATTAAGGCAAACCTTTAATAAATTAATTACAAATTCGCAAATGATTTCTGATTTTTCTTCCAGTTACAACATTTCATGGCATTTCAATCCACCCAGCGCATCTCATTTTGGCGGCATTTGGGAAGCGGGAGTCAAATCGGCCAAATTCCATTTGAAGCAAGTTATTGGCAAGGCTATACTTACCTTTGAGGAAATTGGCACCTTACTAGCTGAAATCGAGAGCACACTGAATTCCCGACCAATATGTGCAGTACACGCTGAAGATATTGATGTTCTAACCCCATCTCATTTTCTGATCGGTTACCCAGCGGCCAAAATACCCGAAATCGACATAACTCACTTGAAACCCTCATACTTACCGCGATGGCAGATGGTGCACCAATTGGCTCAACATTTTTGGAAACGCTGGAATGTTGAATATCTCGCTTTGCGAGCTCAGCACATAGTTTTATTGTTTTTGTTTTTGCAATTTGTGACTGTCCCAACAATCATGTTTATGAGAAGGCGTTCAACCTCACTGCGGATTCCGTTATGGTGGTCTTTATTTGCCTCCCCAGAAGGTGTAACCATTGCTCTATAGTTTGAATTTATCCTGGGTGAAGCATTTATTTGAGGAAAATCAACTGTATTTGTTTTTCCATTTCCATCTAAAACAATTTTTCCTCTAGTGAAACATTTTGGGCACGATCAATAGCCAGAGTAATATTTGATTGCTTTCATTTCAGCTGTTACGGTGCATCACAAATAAATGCTTTAATTTTTGTTTTATATTTTTTATGCTCAATGACAAATCTGTAATTAATTAAGTTATTCATTTCATCAACAAATACCTTAAGGTAATTATTAAATGATTGAGGTTTGCCAGGCCCACTATATATGCCAACGGAAAACGCAGTTGAACCGCACTCTAAAATATTGTCTGCGCTACCTACAGAAGGTTAAAGAATACCCATTCTCATTAAAAATTGTTAAACGGAGCGAAATTCCAGAGTGGCAACCACCTCGCCGACTTAGTCTGACCGAAAGAGAAGAAGTTCAAAGGAAAATGGGGGATTGGTTAAAATTATCAGACCGAGTATTTCCGAATATGCGTTACCAATTGTGTTGGTTAGTAAAATGGATGAAAGTAAGAGAATATGTATTGATTATTGCAAGCTTAACCGAAAAAATGTGAAGGATAGATACCCACTACGTGTAATTGATGATTTGGATATACTTTTGCTAAAGTATTTTGCTACTTTAGATCTGAAGAATGGATTTCTCATGTACCAGTAGAAGAACATAGCTGAAAATACACATCATTTGTCGCACCATCCGGACATTACTAGTTCTGCAAGGTTCTGTTTGGGATTTGTGTATCACCAGCAGCCTCCCAGAATTATATAAATTTAATCTTTGAAGATCGAATTATACAGTATGACACATAAACCGTTATGTACGATATAATCAATCCATTTTTGACGGTCGAGCAAAACAGGCCAATATTGAAAATATCAAATGGAGTAAATTTGGGTTTTTTTTCGTAAAGGGCGGCAAAATAAAGCCATCCAAATTGAAAAGAAAAGCGGTTGCTAAATTTCCTGAGCCAAATTCTGTTGAAAATATCCAAGCGTATTTAGGATTAACCCAAAGTGGTACCACTCAACGTGGAACGTTTGTTAAATTAAAGAAACTTTTGATGTCAGACCCCGTTCTAAAGATCTTCAGACCGGAAGCTGACACTGAGTTACATATGGACGCGTGTAAGCTGCATTATGGAGCACTTTTACTGTAATAGGACAGTGTCGATAGTAAAATGCAGCCCGTTTATTACTATCGCCGGGGAAACCGACGGATGAATAATTACGTTACTGTAGCTATGAGTTATAAGTACTAGCCATCGTCAGAGCTTCGGAGAAATTGTGGGTAATTATTTTGGGCACAACTTTCTAAAATAGTAACAGGTTGCGTAAGAGCAAGATAATAAACTGAAGATTACTAAATCGTTGTTGCAGCATTGGCTCTACGAAAATTCGGTAATAAATCACGGAATGGTATACAAAGAAAATGGTTTTAGCGAACACATGTTATGTAAACCAAAAACGATGAATATGGAAATTATTGAAGTGCAAATGCAAACAAATCCAGAGCTAATCGAGCGCAAATATTACATTCCCAAGCTATAAAAGAAATGTGGCGGATTCTGATCCAACTGAGTCCAAAGGCGGGTATCCTCTATCCATTCTGCGTATTGATCATTTGGGACTATTGATGTATTTTCCAAATTTGTGTGGATTTTCCCAACTAAGACAACAACAAGTTCTGAAGTTCTGACCAAAATGAAGATTTACCAATCAATGTTTGGATGACCCTAAATATTGGTGACCAACAGAGCATTTACTTCACCAGCAGTTTGAGGATTATTGTTTGGAGAATCAAATAATACAGTAATTAATCATAACTGGTATCCCAATGGGTAACGGACAAGCGGAAAGGATAGGAGACGTAAGGCAAAGAGAATTTTAAGAAGTTAGACCTCAAATTAGTTCAACAGTGAATTAGGATGGAAATGTTAAAATGAAAATCAGCAGCACACTAATGTACTAGGTATTTTTGATAGCCGAACGAAACACTCAGCCGAATGAAACATGAATCGCACCTTAATTGATTTAAAAAATGCCATACTATTCTGAGGTGAAGAAAACGGGTACCTCCCCTAGGATGAAGCGCCTATATGTTCATACTACATGTATGTGTTCAGTACTCCGTACTGCTGTCACACTGGGCAACTATTCTTTCTAATTTTAATATAGCTTCAACTTACGCTCAGCGTCTGATCTTTTGCTATCTCTTAAATCAAATGATTCGTGTGAGAAAACCGTGTGAGAATTTATTGTGAAAATAAAAATAATTTTTTAGAAAAAAACATAATTCACAATTCAACTGAGTTTCACTTATTCAACTAGTAAATCTTTTACCAGCGGCACAAAAAAGCTTGTGTCCCAACATTTGGTGTCAGAAGTGGGATATCAACCCACGCCCTCATTATCAGGAACCACGTTTTCATTTTCCACATTCTGGATAACCGTAATTTACAGGTATATTAATTTAACTCGTGAGTAAAATTAATTTAATTATATTCGTATAATGGCGCCAATCGTGGATCCCACGTCGATCAAAACAATTAAGAGAACATTTCATCGAAAAATTGGAACGATATGAAACTTTGGCCGAGTCTTAACTCGCCACTGCAAAAATTAAGCAAATACAATACCGCATTAGCGAAATTAATGAAAGTTGGTCAGTGTACCAGAGAATATTATCACCGTCATGGACACTGAATTATTACCAGACGTGGTTCGAGAGCGAATCGAAACTTTATACATCAAGCTCTCGAAGTACAAAAAAGACTGTTGAAGCAATGGGATGACCTGATAGTCTACCTAATGATTTCCAAATTAGATTGTGAGACAAAACACAAGTGGAATGATGTTGCCAAGTTAACTCACCTTCAAACAGTGAATGACTCATGCAATTTTATCAGTTCCCGTGCACATCGGTTAGACAAAAACTCAAGGGCTGTACCGCCATCGTCTGGTGCAATCGGATCATGATTGAAACCCGATAATCGCTACAATCGCTCGACTGCAACATCGCCTGCTAGCACTAATGCTAATTAATATTGTGTAAACTGTAAAACCAATTGACATTCATTAACTAGATGTCTCAAATTTCTGCACTTCACTGTTGATCAGCGTCACAATTTCGTAACTAAATCCAATTTATGTTTCAATTGTCTTCGCTCCGATCATACGGTTTCTTCGTGTCCAGTCACCATGCGTTGTCGACACTGCAATTCTCAGTATCATTCGCTGTTACATAGAATTGCCAATGAACCTATTTCCACACATTCCAAAGCTGAACCGCTGTCTGCAGTATCAAAGCCTGGAGCATCATCAATGGCTACGAATTGCGATGCAAGCAACTCAATAATAATCAGCCCTTGCTGCAGACAATTCAAAAGCAAATTCACCATCATTCGTGTACTTAGTCACATCACTGATTCAAGTTCTTGATCATGCACATCCAGTGATTGGGAGGGCACTCTTAGACTCCGGGTTCCAACTGAATTTTATGACCGAGTCGTTTTTATCGCTACTGAAGTTACCACGTCGCAATAGTGCTACAAAAATTCATGGGGTTGGATCCAACGCCATCGCATGTTCCAGTTGTTTAACAATCACCTTGAGGTCAAGCACAACCAAATTTTCCACAACGTCAGATGTCCAAGTATTACCAAGAATACCCAGCTATCAACCAAACACAACAATTTACAACATCAAGTCTTGGTCAATACCATCAAATATTAAGTTAGCAGATCCTGAATTCTTTAAATTCCAAGGTATTGATTTGCGGCTAGGTGCAGAAATGTATCAAGAACTACTGTCAGTGGATTAAATCAGGCTGGCTAATCAATTTCCTTTGCTCCAGAATACCGTATTAGGCTGGGTTGTTTCCAGAAAACTGTCGTTGCACACACAATCAAACCACACTTGCCATGTAGTTATCGACAATTTGAAGCAATTGTGCGAGCAGATAGAGAAGTTTTGGACCATCGAAAATCTCCCTCATTCCATCAAACCACTTTCGTTCGTAGAAATTGATTGTAAAAATCATTTCAATAAATTCACCACGTGTGATAGTGAGGCTTCCATTTTCATCAGATCCAATGATTTTGGGTAATTCACAAAATTTAGTTACACGGCGATTTTATAGTCTGGAAAGACGACTTCACAAATCACAAGAATTATTATCCGGTTATACAAAGTTTATTGACGAATACCAGTCATTAGGCCACATGGAAGACATCGATTCAAAATCCATCACATCATCGAATTTTTTCCTTCCACATCATTGCGTCATGAAGCCTGAAAGCTCCTCAACGAAGTTACGTGTGGTGTTCGATGGATCCGCTAAGACGTCAAGCGAAAAATCATTAAACACAGTCATGATGGTGGGTCCAATGGTTCAAAACAACCTGTTTTCTATATTGGTTCATTTTCGAACGCACCCATACATGAAGATGATCAGAAATTCCAATTAATTGTGTGGCGAAATTCTCCAGTCGAACCACTTTCGACATTCAAACTGAAAACTGTGACGTATGGTACGTCCTCTGCTCCATTTCTCGCCACTAGATGCTTAAAGCAGTTAGCTATAGACCACAAACATACCTTCGCTGTCGTTGCTGACGGCATTGAAAGTGATATATATGTCGATGATGTACGGACTGGTACAAATTCCATTAGTGCCGCCATTTAACTGAAGGACACCATTTCGAAGATATTGAAATCGGCAGGTAAGGAACTAAGAAAGTGGGGTTCCAACGCCTCTGAAATTATACAGGACATTCCACCACAATCCACAGAAACATTGCTGCAAATTAACGAAAATGATCTGCTCAAAACATTAGGGATTTATTGGCATCCAGCATCTGATAAATTCACATTAATTGCTGTCAACTTTACCGAAGATGCAACCGTTTCGCAGAGAATCGCATTGTCACAAATCTCTCGAATTTACGATCCTCTTGGTCTGTTGGCACCCTTAGTCATATTGGGAAAATTGCTGATTCAGTCACTATGGCAATTACAGCTAGACTGGGATCAAGCACTTCTGCAACACCTATACATACTGACAAACATTTCAAAGGAGTCTTACCATACTCAACCAATTTACGACTGCAAGGCATCCAAATACATGGATTTGCCGATGCAAGCGAGCGTGTATATAGTGCTGTGCTATATGTTCGCAGTACGATGGTCGATGACAGTGTATCCATCAAGCCCCTCTGTTCAAAATCACGTGTGGCTCCATTAAAGAAAACCACTTTGCCGCACCTAGAATTATGTGCATCAGGGCTATTAGCAAAACTAACCCACAAAATTCACAAAAAGCTGAATTTTAATGTGGATTAAACATTTTATTGGTCCGATACAACAATCATATTGCATTGGATTAAATCGTGCTCATCGAAATGGAAGACTTTCGTTTCACATCAAGTCACCGCAATACATGAAGTCTCACTAAAGGAAAGCTGGCTACACGTACTAACCGAACATAATCTAGCCGATCTTATTTCACGAGGACTACTTAGGCAGCTGTTCGTCAAGAGTATTTGCCAATATATGGTGCTACGGTGTGCAAAAAGGTATGCCGAACATGCAGGGAACGCTATCGATCCCGACCAATTATCATGACACAGCAAATGAAAAACCTACCTCGTGAAAGGGTAACTTCCTCACCAATTTTTTACCTCCTTTATCGCATCCGCGGTAAGTCACCAACAAAAACGTATTTATGCCTGATTATATGTTTCGTCACCAAAGTCGCACATTTGGAATTGGCATCAGGCCTAAGCACACAGGCATTCTTAGGATGTTTCAAACGATTAATAGCCACTCGAGGTATTTGTAAGCGAGTGTTTTCTGACAATGGCACCAACTTCATCAGCGCCAATTCAGAATTACGAGAATTATATACAATGTTGTCATCTCAACAGTTGAAGGAAGACATTCAATCATTAAGCGAAGACCACCAGATTGAATGGAAATTCACAATTCCTACAACTCCAAATTTCGGGGGTCTTCATGAATCAGCTGTCAAACTAGCCAAGTTTCATCTGTGTCGTACAATTGGATTTGTCAAACTCACTTATGAACAGCTCTTAACTCTAATCAAGCAAGTTGAAGCTGTTCTCAACTCTCGTCCACTCGGAGCAATTACTACAAGCATTGACGACATGGATTGCCTTACTCCAGGCCATTTTTTGATTGGGCGACCGCTCAATGATCTACCCTTGCCTGAACTAACCGATAAACCACCGTTTGACACCTGGAAACAAATTGATTTCTACCATCGTGTATTTTGGGATCGTTGGTCAAGCGAATATTTAAGATCACTGCAGTAATGGCATCGCTGGACCGATTCAACACGAAATCTGGCAATAGGTGAATTGGTAATCCTTGTTGACGAAACGGAAGCTCAGTCGAGGAGAAAAAATTCACACTGGAGACGACAGAAAAAAATATAATTCACAATTCAACTGAGTTTCACTTATTCAACTAGTAAATCTTTTACCAACGGCACAAGAAAGCTTGTGTCCCAACACTCTATATCCACAAACGATCAGTGGAGGACTTTTAATATTGTCCACAGAGATGCACAATTAAAAAGCTTTTAGAATATAAATAATATTTCAGTAATAATGTTTTCACCAATTATAAATCGTCACAACTAGGTAAAACAAAATGATATTCTATTTCATTTTTTATTTGCTTATGACACCCACCAACTCAGCATATCGGTAAAATGGAGAAAAAAATGAATTGCTCATTAGGAAGTTGAGTAATGTGTACAGAAATAGGCAACAGAAAAAAGCGGGATAATGAATGAAATTGAGTGCAAAATTTATTTTTTGATATAAAGGTATAACCTCCCTCACCTGTTGTGCATCCCAGTCGTGGAGGTTGCAAGATCATTTTCCTATATTGAAGCAAAGATATTGAGATTGATGTTTGCGCAAAAACTCGTGTGCAATTGCGACAAAATATTGGTAAATTTTTACATTTAATTTAATTTTGTAAGCTGTAACAGGCACATTTATATAAAAGTGTCGATAAAAATTAAAATGAGGCGCAATATGAAAACTGTTGTCATGGAATGGGTTTGTTGCCTAGATAATTCATCATATATGTGTTGTATCTATCAAAAGATGTTACATTGAAGCCATACAAGATAATTTTGATGGAACACAAATAAATTGCATCGATAGAAGTTTAAACAAAAATTAAGTTCAGGATGTTTTTACAGGAATTAAAAAAAAAATATTTTATAACAAATAAACTAGCCACTACTACTTCATACATGTATGTACATAGTTAACAAACTCAGACTCAAAATCAATAGCAAAAGCTTTTAAACTATCCACAACTTTTTAGTTTACTTTAAATAAACTTTTAAAATAATTGTTATAAATACAAAACTTAAACAAAAATGTTTGTAATAAAAACTTTTCTTTCTTAATTAATGCAAGTAAAAAATTCGTCTTTGTGTAGCTAGTTACATAACAATATAATAAATAAAGTTAAGAGAAAAAGCTTTCAACAATCAAGAAATAACCAAAAAAAAAAATAATAACAACAACAACAGCAAAATTTTAGATAATTATTAAATTTAAAATTAAAATTAAACAAAAATAATAAATAAATGAATTGTTTAATTTTTCACCCAAAGAAACAAATTTTTATTTTTTTTTTGTATTTTATTTAAATGAAACATTAAATTTAAAATAACAAAAATATACAGCAAAGAGCTTTTTTTCTCGGTAAGCAGCTTTTGTGAAAATATTCATTTATTTATTTTTATTATATATACGAAGTTTGAATATATTTACTCTTTACATGAAATATAAATAAAATCAAAAATTCTTACGTTTTACATGAAAACATAATTACTCCATTTTAATTAGCAATCACAAGAGAATTTAATTTAAGTGAATTTATTGTTTTTATTATAATTAGAAAATATCATCTGCACATCAGCGCCGGGAGTGAAATGTGTTTGAAAAAAAGAAAACTTTGAAGAACTGCATAATATAAGCATAATGTACTGCGTGGTTGTAAAATCATGCAGTATACAATAAGAAATGTTTTTGTAAAATTCACCTACCTTTAAAAGAATAGATCATGACCCCTAACTGCAATTGTTGCTTTCAATGCCATTTTCGCTAAAACTATTAAACCTATCACAGTAAACGATTGTTGAATCAATACTCTGTCGCATATTTGGTTATAGAGCCAAAGCTACCTTAACGTCCTCGCCATTGGGATTTAAAAATTGGCTTTGTGGAACCCCATTTATGCCAAAATATCGTACCTCTACGACTCACGGTCTATTGGTACATATTTGGAACCATCTATAAAATCTAGGTTGGATAATAACTGCTAGATCAACTTAGCAGCTTTGACTATAATTAATATTACTTTAAACATGCCATCCAAAGGTTTGGGTAAATCGCTTTAATATTAGCAAACCCAACGTATTAACAAAGTGAACTTAATTCGTGGGAAAAAGTGACTTAAATTAAAAATTCGATTGGGTAGTTGGGGGTACCTGCAATTCAAATAAAGTAGTATTACCAAAACAGGTCATTTTCTGTATGTACGGGAAAATTACCAAAGATTGGGTCCTGAAACGGTTTTGGGGAATAAGCAAAATCCTATTAGAGCCAACGTTTGCCAAGAACAAATTTTAGTATATTGAGAATCTCGAGAAAACAGGGAGGAGAGACTATATCGATAAAACTAGGGAACGTCATCTATATGATCTGTGAAACTTTTACGGTCTGTGAAACTTTTACTGTAGCAAAATAAAGGATGCTGTATACCTCAGCAAAATAAAGGATGCTCAGACCAATTTAATTTTTGATTTCAAAACCTGTTCGATACATTGACCAACAACCGGTTCCTGTTCGCTGGTCTAGTTTCTTTGAAAGCTTAGCACTGACTATTAAATTGTGGCGCGTGATAAATAGTCTTTCGAAGATCCTGAGATTGTTTGAAATAAAAAAGTAGCTGACGTTCAGCAAACAATAAACAGTTTTGGAAAAACTGAACTATATATTGTTCTATTATATTTGGTTGGCCGATTAAAGCCAATTATTCATCTTTAACAGGAATTAGAAACCAGCAACCCGCAATATTGTATAAAATGAACCACTCAATTAATGTTTCCTTGGATCGATGTTGGGCACATATTCTTCTTCAGCCAGCCTGATTTGCTCCGAGAGCGTGTATACTCGGGGTTCAATCTCCGTGGAAGACTCGATTGGTTTTTTGTCGAACTCGTCTAACTTAAAGTGCAAGTATAGCCTAAATCCTTCCCAATCTGCTTTTCCGTATAGTCAGGGACTCAACGGTGGCTGATCGTTTGTTTTAAATTGTAATTTCCTTCAAGTTTAATTTTGACTGGCAGGTGGTTCGAACAGAATTCATTTAACGTTGAAATATTTTGTATGCTTATATTTTTTGCAACTGCAAGGTCGATGACCGAATCCCCCCGAGTGCCAGTGCTTGACAAATAAATATGTGTTTCGATTTAAGCACAAAAACTGTGTAGTTGCTTCCAGTTAGAATTTTCTCTTATTGGATTCATGTAGTCATGGTGTTTGGCATTGAGTCTCCACAGAGGAGAACTTTACTTTGGTGGTTTAGCAGTGTCTTCAGATCCGAATTTGTAACTTTCCAAAAGTATTTTGCGCAAATAGCAAATGAGTCCCTGCTTTCGTCAATAATCAGTGATGTGGCTGAATAATTTTTGTCTACAATTGCCTTTGGGCTTGTGTGGTTTATGTTCTCACGCACATGGCCGTATCACCCGTTCTGCCCGTTTTTTGGTTTGTTCTGTAAATATTGTAATTTTTTATATAGAATTTATGTGATGCTGCCATTTTCGTCTCGTTGAGGCAGGCAATTTGGGGCTGGTATTTTTCAATCGGGACAGCCAGCTAGACTGTCGCAGTTTAGTGAATAAATTTTTCGAAACATTGCCCGCGCGAGTTCTAGGTTTTAATGAATCGGCAAAAGAAACACCCGGTCTTACAAAATTTGAATCGAAAGAAGAACTCGAGGGCCCCATCAAATTTTTTGTTTTATTTATTTTATTAGATTTATTTTGCTTACCTATATATCTCAGTCTCTCTGGGCATTCTTAAAAGCTGGCTACATGGCTTCCCCCACAGTTGTGGAATTTAATTGGGATTTCTTGGTCAGTGTTCCTATCTCGCATCTTCGGCGTTGCGTTACTGGAGCCTTCCTCTTGGTTACCCAACTTATCTTATATCCGCAACACCAATGGATTTGCTAAATATCAGCGGTTTTTGTGTTCTTTGCGAAGGTAACCGTAAAGCTCGGTAATTTGATTTGGACATTTTCGTCCTTTTGGTGAAATATTCCTCTCAAGATCATCACTTTTGGTCGCTGGCTCCTGTGCGCGTACGTAAAGAAGGCGTGTTGTATCTTTTTGACCTCGTCTACAACTTGTTTGTGCTGAATAAGGTCTTTTCTGTGTACTGTAACACAATTTGCGGTTATCATCAATAATTCGCCCTCAAACTGGCTCAGGATTGTTTTTAACTCTCCAAACTTTTTGGTTGAAGACCCCTTTAACACGATCGATGGTGGTTTTGGCTGGTAGTTTTTTGTTGTGTTTACTTTCTCTTCTATCGAAACTGACCTCGTTTGGTTTGGCCGTGTATTCGGAGGCAGATTCGGTCTCATCGTGATCGTCTTCATCGTATTCACTTGACGAGTGTGAATACGATGAAATTATCTCTCAGCATATTCTCCTCATCTGCATGATTTTTTGGTTTTATGCTTTGATAGTCCCTTTCTAAGGCATCTTCGTTTTGCCTCTTATATTTGGCACTGTTTGTATGGCTTTCAGGTGATGATGAGAGCCTTGTCCATTTATCACTTCATTTACTTTATTAAATATCCCATCCGTGTGGTTTTGGAGTAATTTGTTAACCAGTTTGGTGATATGGTTTAGGGACTTGTCATCCAGTAAGGATGCTTACGTTTTCCTATCGGAGATAAACTTTAAACTAGTTAATAACCGTAGGCAATCCCCATTACAGTCTCATTAGCCGGAAAGTAGCGAAACCTTGAATGCGTCGATGGTAAGAATGTTGGCCCTTTCATTAAGAACCCTACCAGATAACTGACGATAGTTAGAAGGACGAGCCTAGGACCCAAAACAAACCTAAGCGCTTTATTTTTAACCCTCTGGATGGCATTTTTCTGGCTAATAGTTGCTAAGTCAAACCATGCCGGTGCCGCATGTGTAATAATAAGTCTTAAGTATAGCTTGTAAACTAGGAGTTTGTTAAGTTCGCTTAGAGCGCTATTTTGTCAAAGTAAGGGGAATAGGAAGTGAAAAGCCATGGCTGCCTTTCTCCTAAAGTCGACAATATGTTTGCCGAATTTTAGTTGTTTATCTATAGTGTGATACCCAAATACTTAACTTTATTAACCAGTAATAGCTGCTGATTATTTATCCAAACAGGTACGGCCTCATTAAGTTTATTACCATGGTTATATGTAGGTTTTATGTATAGCAATAATTTGAGCAAAATACAGTTGTGTCATCGGCGTAAACCTGAACCCATGTATCCTTGGTTACCGGCGTAGGGATGTCATGCGTGAAGATTACGAAAAGTAATGAATCCAATACTGAACCCTGATGGACCCCAGCAGATATCTTCCTATTCTCAAAGTTATGGATATTGTCAATACATACGAAAAACCGGCGATGGTATAGATATGATTTTATTATATAGTTAGCAGGGCGGGGCATATTCCCCCTCGTATTAGTTTATATAATAGGCCCACGTACCATACAGAGTCAAAAGCCTTCTTAAGGACCAATCCAAACTGGACATCTGGGATTATATGTCTGCAAGAGTCGAGCAACCTACAGGATATAATCCTTTCTACGATTTTGCTCAATCCACTTAACAGACTAATTGGTCTCGTGTGCTCCGGTTTCAACGGATTTAAGGATAACTATTATTTTATATATCTTTCATGCAAATCGAATATGCGAATTGGAACATGACATTAATGATGTTTGAAAGGAAATAAAACTCTGATAAAGCGAGATTTCTAATCGCACGATTTGAAACACCGTCAACACTAGGTGTTTTTTTTTAATTTTGAGCTTACGAACAAAACTGACGACCTCATCAGAATTTGTTGTAATGCTCTCAATGCTATCGTACAGGAATGGGGCAGGATATGACTGAGCAAAACTATCAACCTCATTATTTATGTGAGTATTTGCAATATGGTCAGAACCTTCAGAAATTGGTCTTCACCATGTCTAAAACAGCATAACATCTAGTGTATTTTGAGGGGGAAAAATCTGTGCACCATTTGCTTCGCAGTATTCAAATAGCGTTTTACCATTTAAGTTATAGTTATCACAATTCCAAAAGGAGAGCCGGGCGTTGAAATCCCTGCAAAGAACAACTCTCTCAAGCTAAACTTAATAGTTTAGTGAGTTCCGAGGTAATAATATTACGAAAGTAGATATAAATTAATAGGAACGAGCTTATGCCCTCTCCTTAATATTGCTCTTGGAGCCGAATGAGTAACAGAGTTGGTAATAAGTAGAGCCGTGCCGCCCGAACCTCAAGACTTTGATTCCGAATTTGTTCTATAAACAGTGAAATTTGGGATCCTGAGATTATGGCAGGCTGACTATTTAGTTTCGCTAAGGCAAACAAGAAGAGGCCTATTTTTGTTTAGAATAACCAACAATTCCTTACGACGGGTGAGACTAATGATGCTATTACAATTTAATGCCGGCACTTTTATTTTAAAAACTGGCATCCGAAGTTCAAATACATCGCCTTACGATCGGCAATGTCCTGAACCAAATTTACTTTAGCGAGAAAACCTGTTACATATTTAGTAAGCTCAAAAAAGCTAATCCCAAAGAGCTGCTGTGACATACCAAGAATTCACTTAAACCACCCGATTCTCCAACAGAATTCCCCATCTGCATCATGGAGCTGGGAGGGGCACTACCTGGGACAACCGAAGCAGGGTCGTTATGTCTATAATGGTCGGAGAAGGATACTCCCAACAACAAATTTTGTTGGATTATGTCACGGCATCGGCAGTAAGTATCATGATTTTGCTGAACGGCAAGAAGGGTAGTGATTAGTTTTCCTGACATGTCGCCCCCGTTGACGAGTTACATGAGTCTAGAGATGGAAGTCTACAAATTTTTGTGATGGGCCGTTTGAGGAGCCCTTGATTTGATCATGGCCAGGATGTGCATCAGTGACGCGTCCTAATGCCCATTGTTTGACCCATTAATTGTTGCTGCGTAATTTTCTTTTGCCGGAAACATTTGAGACAATTGTGTATGACGCGTCGAATCTAGTCCTTACATCTTAATATCGCGTCTTGTTGCTTTATTATTGACATCAATAAGGTGGGTCCCACATGTAGATGTTATTCGTGTGCCTCTTGTACTAATTTAAGTGCCAGAGGATGACGGCCTGATAGGATTACCGGATGTTTCAGGTTGTATTGGCTTCTTGTGTGTTCCAGGCGACCACCTAATGACACCACGACCATAAAGATATTAGTAGGGAAATAGTGTACTCCAAGTACATCATGACCAACGTTGACCAATCTTGCTGTTGCGGTGAACTTTATCGGTGCCACCTTGGTTTTTGCAGTAATTAGGTTGGTAAGTACTTCTCCATCGCAACTTAGCCTTCGTGCATATATGATAGCGGCGTATGCAGAGTTTGATGCATCGGCGAACCCACACAGATGCAGTGTTTTGGTTGTATGTATTTAGCCATCTTGGTATTTTAACCCTTTCAATTAAATTTAATCTGGCCCGTATATCTATCCGTTGTCTTGCAACATCTGACGGAAGTTGGTCGTCCCAATCGAGTTTTAATAACCAAAGCCGTTGAAATAGTATCTTTATCCCAACCGTCACCGGGGACACCCATCCCATTGGGTCGAAAATGTGTGAGGCTTCGGATAACATGCTTCTTTTAGTTAATTTAATTAACACTGGTAGCGAAACGTTAAAGGAAAAACTATCAGCTTGTGGGTCGAATTTAATCCCTAGTCGGAGAGAAATTACTCTGTCGTCTTCGGGTATTTTTCCAGTAGCTTTATGTCGTTTCTGGCCCATTTACGTAGATAGTACCCACCCATTCTCAATTAAGCTCGACTTGTAATGATATAGCTTCTTCGATGGTACTCGCGCCGGACATTAGATTGTCGATGTAAAAGTCCTTCATTATCACCCTTGCTGCGTGCGGATGACTCTCAAGATAGAGGTGGACTAATTTAGTAAGCGCTTGAGTTGCTATGAATGACGCTGAAGCTGTGCCGTATGTATTAGTAAGAAGACGATAATGTTTTATCGGTGATGTCGGATAGTTTCGCCAAAGGATACGTAGGAATTCGGTGTCTTTTTTCTCGATCCAGACTTGACGGAACATTTTCTCAATATCCGCCGTGAACATATAACGTTGCTTGCGGAATCTAATTAGTATCTCTGAAAACGACTGTTGTACAGTCGGCCCGACCATCAATGTTTCATTAAGAGATACGCCCGATATTGATCTCGCTGAAGCGTCAAACACCACGCGTAACTTGGTGGTTGTACTGGCTTCCTTAAACACCGCTTGGTGTGGTAGATAATATCTTTTATCGTTTGCTAGGTCGATTTGACCTGCTAGGATTAGCTTCATATGACCGAGCTCTTCGAATTCCGCCATGAATTTAGTATAATCCTTGTAGAGTTGCGGATTTTTTTGCAGATTCTGTTCGAGTGAGCTGAACCTTCTGAGCGCTTGGTTAAGTGAATCACCTAACATGGGTCTATTTGGTTTGAATGGTAATGAGAATGAGACGATAAATTTAGTCGACTCATCTTGTTTTGAATCTTTATCGAAGAATTCCATACAAAGTTTCTCCTCGTCATTGAATATCTGGTATTTCCTCCGTTTCCCACAATTTTCTAAGTGATCTATCAATACTAGTTTTATGGTCGACAGAAAGGCATGCTATTATTTGGTTAGGTTGATCATATATTTGATTTACTCCTCCGACAATCCACCCTAATTTAGTATTTAGCGCAACAGGCTTTTCTACTGCATCGACTATCTGACCATTGTATATGAGCAATAAAAATCTAACACATCCAATCAAAAGATCTATAGCGCTAGGTATATTAAAATCAGGGTCGGCTAACGAAAGTTGGCTCAGATATGTCAATTTTTCACGATCGATAGCTTGTGAAGGCAGGTTTGATGTAAATTGGGTATTGGTTCTTGATCTCAATACAGGTGAATATACACCCCTTACTCTACCAGCATTTCCACCGTTTAGAGTATTAATTTGGAACTTTGCATTGGACCTTGAAAGACTTAGCCGGCTTGCGAAATTTTCGGTGAGGCGGAGTCCAATATAACTCGACAGATTTGCCATATCCCGAATTTGTCACAAATTTCAACCAGTGCAGTCGGTAATGAATCGGCACCCTTGGTATAGTATGTGATGAATGCAAATTGGTAACGCCAATCGAATTGAAGGATTTTGAATCTTCAGACAGTACAAATGCGGTACTTGCAATTGTGCTGGTAGATGGCACAGACTTAAGTGACACAGTATTGGTGTTTTTCTCAATGTGGAATAGTGAATGGTGCCTTCCTCTACCCTGATGACATCGCCCCTTTGATTTGCAGTCGTATACGTTATGACCTTCAACCAAGCAGTTGTTACACCTGGAACTCTTATTCACTTATTGACTAGGTTGATCTATGCTCATTTGTAAAAACTTAAGGCAATCGCAAAGACGATGCTGCTGACCGGTATATAATGTGCAATTTGGCAGTGGCCTTTGGTCAGTTATAAAGGTTTTCACAGGTGTGCTGTGTTTGCTGTGAAGCTTGTTGGTTTGCTGCTTGAAACCTTCGAGGGAGTTCATCCTCTTGTTCAGGAACTCCAATAAATCTTCAATTGTAGGGAAATCTTGTTCTGCAGATTTTTGTCGCCATAACTGCAGCGTGACGTCATCTAATTTTTATTTCGCTAAAAACACCAACCAACAATCCTTTGATCCTGCACTTGACCCAAAGGTTTTTAGAACGCGAATAACCTAGCTCATCACAAATATCGTGCTGTTGACCCACTGTTTCAATTGATGGCTTAGTAATTTGAGGTTGCTGGATGATCTATTCAGTGATTCTGCTGGGCCACTTTTATTTTCATGAACGGTGCTCTTGAACAAGTCATAGAATGATTTACAATCTCGCAGCCTTCCGTCGAATGTAGGTAGCGTTAGACGTGGTAGTTTGAAGTCCCCCGAAGAGCAAGTAACGGATGAGTTCAAAATGGTATCGTTCAATCCGCAAACTGGTGTTTAAATTTTCGATCTCATTAGTCTTTGAAGAGTAGCCACACAGAGATAATAATGGTCGTCAACAACATCGATATCCGATTCTGTACTCACAAAGGACTTTAATTTCTCTAGACGTGTATACATTTCGTCGTACGGTGTAGTATCTCCACATGATTTGGCATAGATGGTCAACTTAGTTATTTGACCTTTTACGACTGCTCTTCTTTTCATCAATAACCCCATAATGTTAAATTCCGATGAATTCGTGATTTTTAATAGTGCTCTAATTTAAACCCACGCTTAAATATGTTCAGATAAATTTATTTGGTACCTTGGATGTTTAGTTAGCAATTACTGTCGGTTCAAATATTTCACTGTCACTATTACAATTGAATATTTTCGAATTTGGTTCACTAGTGATTGGCGATTGGTACAATAGATAACCGAACCGAAGGTTCGAGAACTTTTTCACCATTCAACTTTCACTAACAAAACCGAAAAAAACGTGGTTAAAGGTTACGTCTCTATTTATATCAAATGTGTAAAATAAAAATTGTTCAAACAAAAAACGTGGTTAGAGGTTATGTGTAATTTATACAATATGTATATAAAAAAAATTAAACTCAAGTAACAATATTAGTATCCAGTTAATTTCTAAAATAATAGGCCGTCCGCGGGGCAATGATTGTGGTAATCCTCCACGCGGTCCAATTATCAGCAATAAATTCCGCCGGATCCGGAGGCTCGAAGGACCAATTTAAGCAGCCAAAACGGATTGTTTAAATCTTAGCACTTTGCTGCGGTAAATTTATTCAAATAAAAATCGAAGTTTGAATATAACTTTAAATTTCTAAATTCACCAATTTATTTTATGAAAATTACAATTTTACTTTATTCAGGTTATTGCATTACGCTTGACACATCTTAAGAGAGTGACTCAAAAAAAAAAAATCTTAAAGTTATAACAATTATACAAATTATTTTTAGTACAAGAGAGTTTGAGTTCAACTTCAGATGTCATCAAATACAACTCAGTTGATCAACAAAAATTATTGATAGTCTAAATTTTATTGGATTATGTCACGACCTCGACAGTAAGTATCGTGATTTTGCTGAACGGCAAGATGAGTAGTGATTAGTTTTCCCGACATGGAGTTTGTGATGTTCTCAGCAATCCTATTTGTTTATTGTCGTATCCTTTACAGACAATTGGTGGCGATTTTGTACCGTTTCCGGTCCCATTAGTTTTTAAATGTTTCCTATTTGTTGCTGCCGGATCGTCATCTATGTTGAAATTGTGAAATCGGCCTCCGATGGTTGAGCGAAGTACGTCTTTGCTGGATTCATCGTCGAATTCCATGTCGTCAGAGTCAGATTTGAATTTTTTAATGGCACATTTACAATTTTGGTTAAATTGTTTTTGTTTTTGTGAGGCATATTCAAAGTAGTATATTGAAGAGCATAACTCTTTTATATTTATGAACATAATATAGTACATGGTATGAGCGCAGTTAATTTAATCAAAGTGTACATAATTATATTTATGAAGGTATACTAAGAGATGTCAAAAGAAGAGGAATAAAACAAAGACACAAGATGTCTGAAAGTTGAGGAATACGCTACTAAAATTATTATAATTGGTTAACAATAAATGTATTTAAAAGTTGTATTGTGTTTAATTCTATTTCTAATTTGTGTTGTAAATTGCTTTTCATATTCGTGCTCATAAAAACCGCAAGCTGGTTAGAACATAATACCACATGGTGCAGCCATCGGGTCGATTCAATACATCCAAGCCACTTTGTCTTGATGATAATCTACAGGAGAATTGGAAAACATTTTATTTGCATTTTTCTATATGTGCAAAAGCCACCAAATTAACGGAAAAAAGTGAAGAGGTTCAAGTTCACAATTGTTGCATATCGCAGGTGAGGAGGCTATTGATGTATTCATAACATTGAAAGTAACTGAGACAGACAAACAAATATTGAAAAAAGTTGTGACTAAATTCGAAGAATATTGCAACCCTCGTAAAAATGTAGTCTAGGAGCGGTATTTGTTTTATACAAGAAGTCAAATGGATGATGAGCCATTCGACCGTTTCTTGACTGATATTACAAAATTAGTTAAAAGTTGTGACTTTGGTACCACAGAGGATGATATGTTGCGGGACCGTATATAGTGCTTGGTGTAGCAAATAATGACTTACAAGCCAAGTTATTGCGAATAGATGACCTAACGCTTGATAAAGCAAAAGAGATAAGCCGTATAACCGAATTAACTAATGTACAAGCAAAGGAAATCCAAAAAGGTGCTAAGTTAGCAACACTACGTGGCATTGATAAAATAACCTCAAAACCAGTTCCGTCCAAATTCAATGCGTATCAAGAAAATTCATATCATTCAAAATTTGCAAATAATGGTAGTAAAATGCAACCAAATCAATTCCAAAAAATATTCGAATACACCAAATTCATACTATCATTCTAAAAACCGTCAAACTGGCACTGCTAGTGCAAATAGAACAACGTTCCACTGCAACAATTGTTCTTACAAGCACTTATATAGACAATGCCCAGCGTTTGGAAAGCGATGTGAGAAATGCAACCAAATTAACCAGTTTGCTGATGCATGTCGTTCGGTGATGCAAATGCAAGCTAAAATGGATGACCTTGCAAATGAGGATAATAACAGTCATTCATTGGATACATTCTTTGTGGATTCGGTTAGTGCGGTGAACTGCAAAGTAGATGTCATAAAAGATTTACATGATAAATCATGGTTTGAAAATTTAAAAATTGGAAATATGATAATCAAATTCAAATTGGATAGTGGTGCGGATGTCAACATTGTACCTTCGAAATTCTTCATTGTAATTGGAAACTTTTGGTGGTTTCAAGCTCAATTTAATTGGTGTAATTACTGTCAACATTCAGTATAAGGATAAAAAATATTTTACAAAGTTTGAGATTCTGTCTAATTTGGAGGCAAAACCATTTCTTGGTCTTCGGTCAGGCGTTTAAATGGGCTTGATTAAGCGAATTCACAATGTTAATTCGCTGCAACTGCAAGAAGTAAAATCTTTCATTCAAGTAAATAAACATGTGTTTGAATGTATGGGTTGTTTTCCTGACAAATGCTCATTGAAAATAATAGATGATACAACACCGATCTGCAAAGCTCCTCGTTGCATACCATTAGGAATTCGTGAAAAAGTGTTAAAAAAGCTCCAGCAAATGGAGAATGCCAATATAATAATAAAAGTTACCGGTCCATCTGAATGGACACATAATGTGGTACGAATTGAGAAACCGGACAAATTCATTCGAATTTGTCTAGATCCACGAGAATTAAACAACTATTTAGAATTCGAACATTATTTAATATCATCTTTGGATGATCTGTTATGGCACCTACAAGGCATGAAATATTTTACAGTTTTAGATTTACGTGAAGGATTTTTGCAAATAAGGTTAGACGACAAATCAAAAAAATATACTACGTTCTCCACACCATTTGGTTGTTACCAATTTAATGTTCTTCCATTTGGCTTGAAAATGGCACCAGAGGTTTTTCAACAAATAAATTCAAAACATTTCGGTAATTTGCCGGGATGTTTTATATACATTAATGGTATCCTAGTATGTGGTAGTACTAAAGAAGAACATAATAACAACTTAACAAATGTACTGAACAAAGCACGTGAAATTAATATAAAATTTAATCCAAATAAAATGCAGTATTGTGTTGAAAGCGTAAAATATCTGGAACATATATTTTCAGCAAATGGTATGCAAGCAGATCCTGAACGAATCCGTATGGTTCAAAATATCAAGAAACCTAAAAATCGCAACGAATTAGAAAAAATTTTAGGTACAATCAATTATCTTCGTAATTTTATTTCAAATTATTCACAATTAAATCTATCATTACGTCTCTTATTAAAAAAGGATAATTTGTTCTTATGGACGGATAAAAAAACTGAAACACTCAACAAAATTAAACACAAAATAGCTGAAAATACGCTGCTACAAATTTTAATCCAAAATTACCTATTACCTTACAAACTGATGCATCAATAGATGGTCTACTCGTAGGTAGTTGTTTGATGCAACAAGATAATCCAATTTGTTTTGCATCAAAAAGCTTAAACTCAGCTGAATTTAATTATGCACAAATTGAAAAAGAGATGCTTGCTATAGTGTTTGGATGTAAAAAATTCCACAATTTCATTTATGAGCGAATGGTCAAAGTGGAAACAGATCATAAACCGTTAATATCGATTATGAGAAAGTTAATATCTGAAACTCACTCTAATAGATTACAGCGTATGCGAATAAAATTGATGATCTATGATTTAGATGTTCAGTACGTACCGGCTAAATATTTACATGTTGCAGATTTGTTATCTAGAAACTCTAATTTTGATTCAACGGATATTGAAACATCACTGAAAGACGTCGTACATACTATTAATCTTAGCGAGGAAAAACAAAAAATTATCAAAGCAGTACTAATTCAAGACAACATTACGCATTGATTAATGTAGTACTACAAGGAAGGTTGGCCAAAAATAAAAGCCAAAGTTTCAGATGCATTACAATTTTATTGGCCTATGAAAGACAAATTATATGTTGAAGACGAGTTGTTGTTTTATGAAAATCGAGTGTTTATTTCAATTAAATTACTAGATGAAATCTTAAATACTTTGCACGAACCACATTTTGGAATGTCCAAAACAAAAGCAAGGGCCAAACAAATTCTGTATTGGCCTAACATTAACGCCGACATTGAAAAAATCATATCGAAGAGCCGCATTTGTGAAAATTATCAATCGTCTTATTATTCTCAACCAATGATAAGCCACACAATCCCAAATTTGCCTTTTGAGAAACTAGGTTGTGATCTAATGGAGTGTTTTGGAACCAATTATTTTGTTATGATTGACTATTATTCCAAATGGTAAGAAATCCATAAGGTACCTGATAAAACGGCTAACAGTATAATTATGGCGATGAAAAAAAAAATTTTTGTAATCATGAAATTCCAAAATATATTGTTACAGACAACAATCCTTTTAATTCATATAAGATGAATGATTTTGCAAAATCGTGGAATTTCAAGTTTATATTTTTAAGTCCTCGGTATCCACGATCGAACGGCCTAGCTGAGAAGGCGATGCATATTGCAAAAAGTATGATCAAAATAGTGACAGAAAGTCAAGGTGATGTAGCAAATGCCTTACTTGAATATCGAACAACTCCAGTTGCAAATACAGCGTTATCACACTCACAAATGTTGATGAATAGACTATTGAGAACTAAAATTCCAGTTCATGATAATCTATTACAGCCTACACTGGTTAATCCTACTGAACGATTGAGACAAAATCAAATAAATAACAAAATACAATTTGATAAGTTGGCCAGAAGGAAGGAAGTTGAGCTAAATCCAGATGGTAATGTAGTGTATAAATCAAATAATAAATGGGAACCAGCTATTGTAGTATCCTATACGATATATTCTGATAATCACAAAAATTTGATACGTCGGCCAGATTCAAACAATGCACCAGCAGCCGGATCGTGTGGTTATATCACTAAGTTCGGTCGTATCATAAAAGCACCAGATTTTTATTAAGCATAAGCTTTTGAGCTAACAGGGGGGATGAGGCATATTCAAAGTAATGTATTGAAGAGCATAACTCTTTTATATTTATGAACATAATATAGTACATGGCATGAGCGCAGTTAATTTAATCAAAATGTACATAATTACATTTATGAAAGTATACTAAGAGATGTCAAAAGAAGAGGAATAAAACAAAGACGCAAGATGTCTGAAAGTTGAGGAATACGCTACTAAAATTATTATAATTGGTTAACAATAAATGTATTTAAAAGTTGTATTGTGTTTAATTCTATTTCTAATTTGTGTTGTAAATTGCTTTTCATATTCGTGCTCATAAAAACCGCAAGCCGGTTAGAATATAATACCAAAAGCGGGTTTACTTTTTGTTATTATTATTATTAATTTAACACTCTCTGGTTTTTTGTTCCGGAATGTGTCTGAAAATATTATCCAAAAATTTAATTTATATGTATTTAATTAGCTAATTTTTTTTTATTATTATGTTTTAAAATTAAAACTGGGCTGGGCTAACTTTACAAAATAATGCTTGATGTAGAAAATTTTAGGAGGGTTGCCTGATTAAAGCTTTTATTTTCTGGGATGAAATCCTGAGATAACTTCACATGCGTGTCAGTAACTTGGCGACTTTTTATTTGATGAAACTCTGCTTTGAGTTGTTTTTCCAATTTACTGGATTAAAAGTTATGCCATGCGTAGACATCTGAAAGTATCCCTAAATCATTAATAAATAATTGTTTACGGATTCTAAAATAAAAATTTATTTGCATGGGCAAATCGTTTCAAATTAGAAACACATTTCGCCATCTATAAAAAGTATACAAAAAAGAAACAACAAAAACAAAGTGGAACGAAAATCCTGGCAACAGAATGAGAGAAATTTCACACTTAACTTTACTTTGATGACGAAAAAACTTTGGGAAATAACAAAAAATGTTTTTTTCTTTTTTACTTTTTCCATTAACCATCTGTTACAACCACTTTGTAAATTATTATTATTATTATTTGTAGTTCAACACAAAGCAACAACAAATATTTATTTATTTTTTCTTATACGAAAATTTATCCTCTCATCTCACCAATTTTACCGATTCCTTACCATTTTAGGTTGATTAAATCAGTTTTCAATATTAAGCAAACATCTGATTCAATAATTTATTGTTTATAATGGATTTTTTTTTTGTTTTCACTTTTATTTCGGTTAGCATTTTTCACAATGGGTAAAGTAAATGGGTGACTATTATCGGTTTGCTTTTAATAAAAATGCCATATTGATTTGGTGAGAGATAAATAAACAAATAATCAGGAGACGGAAAGTGATTTGTGAAAATTTTTTTTCCTCCATATTATCGAATTCTCGAGGGACGTGAGACGACTACGGATTTTTTTTTTTATAGGAAAATTAATAAATTGATTATAGTTTCCTTTTTTGTTGTTGAGATTATATCCGTTTGTCACGGTATCGTTTTCATGAGTTATTGCGATTATTATCAATTACTAGTAGGATTCCTCTCTTTCCAATTATTTGCTTATATACCATATATACAAAACAAATCATTTTAAATTTTTGTCTATAGTCTATCTGCATATCAATCGCCTAAAATTAAAACAGGTTTTTTTTTCGTATTTTATTTCTTTTAATGAGGTGTATGATTCAACCCTATACTATTATTATAATACCTTTGGGATATGAATTAAATTATCATTAACTATCGCAAATTTAACAAAAATTACAATTTATACATTAACAGCACCCTTCCTTATAAAATAAATTTCATGTTGAATGATAAATAAAAAATACAAAGTTACCTTCCGGCATTACGTATTTTATCCATTAAATTAAAAATGTACTTATTTTAGAGGGGTTCCATTATAGAACATGAAATACAATAAAATATATTCAACTATAACTTCCCCTTAACGTAATTAATTATGAATGTACTATTAAATGCAAAAAACTACTTTGTGTATTAAACAAAGCAAGGCAAAATTGGATTTGGTTCAGTTAGGAACAACTTCAAAAGAAAATTTATGATGTATATTGATTTTAAGGAAATAGAAAATTACTGCTTCGGGGGTTTGTTTGGTCGAAGAACTGGAAAGCATGTTTATTAATGGATTTGGGTGAGGTAGTTGAAGTTACTTATGCCAGTCACACTTCATTCCACATTGTTTTCCAAATAAAATTTTCAAATTTTATAATTTTTACAGTAGAAAAAAGATTTGTGTGAAAAAAATGCAGGAAAAACAACGGCATTAGGAATATTTTATGAAAAATGCAGATTCGAACAAAAAACGCGACGAATTGTTTAAACAAAATTAATTCAAAATCATCCAAAACCTAAAATAAACGTCCCGTCCAAAAACCTAAAATGAGTAACCGGCTGTGGGTGATTCTTTATTTTGAAGAATCGCAAAAATAGTAAAAATCAATAATGGCCCCTAAAATTTTTTGAGCGATTATTAATTTTTAACATATTTTATTTGTTTTTTTTTTTCAAAATTGAATTTGATCTTTTCCAGAATTTCGATATGGACGTGCACATTTAAATCAACAGCCGCCGATCGCTGCTCTTACTACTTTTCTATACTACATTGCAGTTTGATATCGTTTAAAAATAAAGAAATACCACTATAGGGCTTTGTTTCAGCGGCTGCCATCTTTTCCAAAAATCCTTCCAATCTTTCCAAAAATCATCTTTCCAAAATTTTTCCTACTATAGTTGCCCTCTCAAATTGACTATAAAGGCTTATCAATCAAAAAAAAGGGCCTGGGGTTAAAAAAGTCATATCTTCAAGATCAGTTGTAATTGGTTTTAAAGGTCTTGAATTTAGGCAAGCTTCCACGTCTGATATATAATCGTGAAAATTTCCTCATTTTTTAATCGATTTTGCTAGTGGCCCCAGAGTCCCCTAAAATGGAGTGAAGCTTGGGGTATGAAATGCCATCATTTGCTAACAACTAACAGTAGCGTAACTACAAATCCCGGGTCCAACGAACAAATTTTCTTGGGTTCTAAAAATAATTCTTGTATACTTATGAGCAAGTAAAGCTTTTAGATAAAAACTTATTTCTTCCTACTGTCGAGCATCGCATTATTTTAAAGTATCTATTCGTGACTAGACGAAAGAAAACGTGATTCATTTCTAGGGCCTCGAATAAAACGAAACAACTAGCAACTCATTGCTATGACGTTTTCTAAATATATCGATAAAGCATCACAAATTTCGAATATAATTGAAAAATATCAAGAATATCGAAATAATCTCAAAAATGTCGAATTTTCAAAGTAAACATTTCTTAGATATTCTTGATAGTTCTCAAATATCGAATTATCCGTAAGAATGTAAAACGAAAGAAAATCCTCGCCATGTTGATCGTAAAGCACCTGTACATTCCTGAATAGTTCCGAATAGCCTAAAGGGAGAAATATCGAAATTTTTGGCATAATCTCGAAAAATCTACTAAACATTGCGATTCAGCTTTTTATGTGTAACTCTACAAGTCCTGAAACTCAAAGCTAATCGCAGAACATTCTCATATAAAATTCGAATAAATTTGAAAATTTTTAACAATCTTGAAACAGAAAAATCCGAATAATCTCTTTATTATGTGAATCTCGATTGATCATGAACAATTTTAATAATACCGAAAAATCTGGATATTAATGAATAACTTCGGAAATTTAGAAAATTCCCGAAAATTTCGAAGTATTCCGAAAATTCGTGTAAATATGACTTAATGTTAATAATATTACTAAGCAAAATGTTACTAAGCAAGTTAAGACTAGACAAAACGATTTGCAATAAGAATGGAACGAACAAACATATTTTTAGAATAGAGTCTAAGATTCTTAAGTAACATCGAACTACACTCAAATAATCTCGAAACATCTCGAATAACCTGACAGTTTCGAAACAAAGAGTCACCAACTAAAGGTCGAAGATCAAAATCTCATTTCCATTAAAAAGGATCAAAAGATAAACTCCGATACAATGGATATGAAATCGGGAAGCGACGGAAATTTCTAAAATCGGGTGTACCCCGCCAAAAATAACCGAAAAAAAACACCATCATAAATTGCAACGCTAATTGACTGTAGACACTGACTGGTTTGGATCAAGTATCCGTTAATTTCCTTTCTAAAGATAAAGGCACTCCTAATGAAGGAAGCATGAAATTGTTTTAAGTCGCGTATAGATATTTTTCTACGAAGAAAGTTTCAACTACTTCTGCTTAGCAGTATTGCTTCCTTTAACAAATCAAATTCGACTTTTTCTAATCAAAATTTGATTTGTAATTTATTTTGCTAAATGCTTAATTTGATTTATAAAAGGTTAAATTTTAAGTGATAAAGGAATAAACTTGGAGTCCAAAACGTATATTACAAATAAATTAACCCAAACACTAAAATTGTTATTCTCTGATGGCGAAAGCTTTGATTTCAAACGAGTGTAGCAAATTTTTTTCTAAATCTATAAATCTGTCAGAATCTAAAGAAGTTTTTATTTCTATGGAGTCAGATTACGAGTAAATAGTTGGAGCTGTTTCACCTTCAGCAACCGAGAAGAAATTCTGGGCCTGTCTCAGGAAAATATTCAACAGGAATCGTTTCTTCTTTCTCGAAAAATTAGACGACGACCTTATCTTAAAAATTTCCTAAAAATGTCCCGTTTTGTAAATTTTAAATGGTGGTCTACTTTAAGCTTAATCGGAGCTACAATCTATCTAATCTTTGACCTAATATTCAAACGCTCGATAAATCTCGGGGTCCCCAATAGCCATGAGCTCCTCCCCCCGCAGTTGCAGGTGCTACGGGTTCCTAGTTACGCCACTGACAACTAGGAAATTTCTTTTGTTGATTCACGACGTTGTGAATGAAGAGTATTTCACTATAATTTAATTTATGTAAGTAAATCTTCGTATTAAATTTCGACCATATAAATTCCAGTACCTCGTGCGGATGTGACCTAATGTTGATTGTGTTCCTTTTTGGATGAAAATGTTCGTAGATATTTTTCTTTCATTTGCCTTAGGTGTCACCTTTTTTCGATTATTCACTTTTAACATTTAACTAACTTCACTTCTTTTATGGTATTAAAACTCGATATTTGAAATATAATTGGTAGAATATGTGATGCCCCATTTTAACTGCTGTTGAACGGAGCAACTGAAGGGATTTTTCTTCTATACGACCAATGTGTGATATTGTATGTGATATGTTCAATTATATAATTTGAAACAGTCTACATAAATTGTGTGTGATCGACGATTGAGATGGCGTAGACATCTTCTGGATTCCCGAGATTTAATTTGCTACAAAAGTTTTAAATTTGTGGGGCTTGTTTTTCACTAAACTCAGCACCATCATTGAATTTGTCCATTAATTTTACCAGGAGGCTGGCTCAGCATTAATTTGGTTGAAATTGGAGCTTCTTTTGTCTTTGGTGTGAATAGGGTTGCCTTACCTTGGAATCTATGATATAAATTGAATTCGAGGGTATCAGTACTGTTACAGTTTTTAAGCGAATAAGATAGGGCCTAATACTCTTGAGTCTGGGTTAACACTTTCTATTAGTTGTGGATGATTGCTAGCTCATGGCCTCAGCTTGAAACTAGCTGTTTTTAATAAGGCCGATTTTGTGGTTTTTGGGCGTCATCCATGTTGTGATTTCATGTTAATAGGCTATTTACGTGAAATCATTTCGAATTATAATTCCAGAAATTGGGATGTTTTTCTCTTCGTCACTTGTTAGTTGCTGCAAGGTTTTAATCGCCCAGATATGAAGCATATGCCATCCCAAATATTAGCGTTGTCAGTTGATACTCTTTTATTTCTTCTTCGGAGGTTTTTCCATAAAATTGTTTTGTAATGTTGATCATCTGGATATACCTTCACTTTTTTGTCGGTACATTTTCATGATGTCTCCGATATATGTGACCTCATTCTTTCGTCACATTAATAAAACGGACATGAGATCCTCTTGTATTTTCGCCCAATTTGTTTTACCTGAGTCCTAGATTGAAATATTCTTGTATATACTGTCGATATGCCTTGAAAAGCTCATTTGGTATACTGACAATCACTTTTCTAACTGAAGAAATTCAGTTAATGTGCTTTGTTTGGATGACCAAATTGGAGCACGTCTTGTTTTAAATGGAATTCGTACCTTATAACGAACATCTGCTGCTCGCTGTCGTCCTGTCTGTAATGGCCTTCACAAAGCTTTAGTTTAGAAACTTTTCGGCAAGAATTTTTACCAATTCCCAGAATTTCTCTTGTTGATTATCGAGATTGGCAATGGAACCATTGACTGAATGTTGGAGATTTCTCCATTGAGATGCATGAATAATGAATCAGGGGTTTTCCATAGAAATGCGGAATTTCGATTCGCCTTAATTTAATTTTCGCATTGTCTTCACTTCGCTTTTATTCGGCTAAAGCCTTGGTCAGGTCGTTCCTTGCGATTCGTTAAGGCCGATGAATAATCTTCGGTGAAATAGGATGTCTTAGATTCTTCCTCAGAAGTGGCATTCACTAATATGTATTCAAAGAGTTGGACTTTCTGCACCATCCTGACCATCCTGAGAATATAAATTATATTTTACTATTCACTTGATAATTGATTTTTTATTTATTAACTGTATACACACGATTCAAAATTAGACTGGTTAATATTTATTTTCACAAGTCATGGATAATTTTCGCGTTAAAATACCCGGATATATTTTATTTACAAGTTAGTACATTACACTCCTCCCTTCTTTGATTGAAAATACTTCACATGCCTTAAAGCCTGAATCCTGGCTGAAAGACGCATCTGTGAAACATCTGGAGCTTCGGATATAGAAGGTTGCGGTATTGTGGGTAGAGTTGTTGGTGTTGCATTATACTCTAATGGTTGTGGTTGCTCGTCAGATCGTGGTCTCAACTGATCGAGATGGCGACGATGAAGTGCGCCGGATCCGGTTTGTACGTTGGTCCAGTGTCTTAGGACCAGTGGCAGATTCAATAGTAGCTGGAACCCATTTCTCGTCACTAGAGTACAAACGGCGTCGTCGATTTTAAAAGACTTTGTTGATTTACTGGTTGGTTTTTCCTCGGTTGAACGAACTGGAATAGCATTGGAATGTAATTTATCGAAGCACGTTACGATTTTCTGGTTAAACAGTAACTGAGCGGGTGACTTTTCAGTGGTTTGCGATGGTGTCGTGTGTTGGTGTAATAGAAACTGTACCAAATACGTCCCGCTAGTACATTGGACGAAGGATGAAACGGAGCTTTAAGTATATGAGAAACTAAATTATTCTTGCAAGATACTTTAAATGCGTCCGATGTAAAAGCAGCTCCATTATCGGAGACTATCATATCAGGTATCCCGTGCGCTGAGAAGATACTGCGAAGCGACTGTATCACACATTCGGATGATGTCGATTAAACGACGTAAACTTCCAACCATTTGTAATATGAGTCAACAAGCAAAAAAATATTTTGCGTTGGAATGGTCAAGCAAAATTCACTTGTAGTCTCGACCAAGGTCGAGCTGTTGTTTCCCATGGATGAATCGGTGCTTTAGGATTTGGATGAAAGATGAATTGGAACCACGTTCGGATCAAGTTTCAGAGAAATTGGTTTTCCCCGATATGTACCAAGCTCAGTTGAAAATAAAATCTTATATTTATTGACGATCTCAGTGACCGCTGATGGTCGGATTAGGTGAACCCCTTGAATTGTTATTCCCAAAGCCGGAAACCAATCGAAACCAAGAACATTGGTTTTACTCCCCGAAGGGATTTGTAACGGCAGTGACGATATAATTTTTTTATTATATCGCACATCGACATCTACCGTACCCAAAGCATCTGCTTCGGCGGCTAATGCTTTTTTCTGTGCGATTTGTAGTGTTATTTACTCATCTGTGAGGAAATTTTGTTGTATTGATAAATTCTGCAATCCGCAGACCAAGCGATCGCGCAACATTCTTTCCAGTATATCTGCCTATTCAAATTTGCAATCGATTGCTAGCTTCCGTAATTCAGCAATGTATTCGCGTGGAGAAAATGGTTTGTAAGTGATTCGATAATTCCTTTATAAGTTAATTCACTTACCGTTTTAGGGACTACTATGGATTTCTAATAGCTCAAACACATGTGCTCCACACCCCGTTAAGAATGTTGCGCTCTTGATCGTTTTATCCTTTATGCCATTAGCGATTAAAATCATTGCAAACCACTTCGTATATGAACTCCAGCTGTTAGGTTTTGTGACATCAAACGATTCGATGGCACTAATCGAAGACATGTTATTTGATGTAAATAGTGACACAACGTTGTTAGGTGGTTTCATATCGACTATCTCTTCTCAGCTTTTATTATTCCATTAAACGGACAAACACTTCTATTTATTAAATGTGTACACACGATATTCAAAATTAAACTAGTCAATATTTATTTTTACAAGTGATGGATATTTTTCCCTTTAAAATACATGGATACTTTTTATTTACAATATAAGTATAATGCGTATGAAATGTTAATACATTACAAGTTTGTATTGAAGTTCGTCTCCAGGAAATGGTTACCTCTGGAGCGGTTGATTCCGTCAACCCTTAGATGAAGTCATTTTATGAGGCACGAAGGTGAGCCGGTGAAATTGTTTGCGATTCCCAAAGAAGCGATGGCTGCAATGTTTAGACACTGCCATATTTTTTTGATGACAACTTAGTCTGGATAATGTCTGGAAGATAATACACGTTGGTTGAAAATTATTGAAAGCAAAAATGAGAGAATGTGAAATTTTTAATGAAATTAGTTTTTTTATTCAATTTTATATCATCTCTGTAATGATTTTTCGGAAGCTCAGCAAAATACTGTTCCACGAGCAAAATCCCTTTTGCATCGCAAAAAACTGATTCCATGACCTTTTTTGCCGATCGTTCTGACTTCACCTGTTTTGGAGTTGAACAACCAGCTTCAGTCCATTTTAAACGTTCTTGTTTCAGTTTAGGATCATGGTGGTAGATTCAAGTCTCATTCTTTCCGGGTTATTCTGCTTAAAACGCTTTAAATTACGCTTAGAAATATGTTTTCGATTCAGTTTTTATGGAATTGTTAACGAATGCGGCACCAGTTTTCCAAACAGTTTTTTCATACGTAATTCTTCATGTAAATATGGAGTACTCGTTCGTCCTAAATGCCTATGATATCAGCAATTTCACGCTTAGTCATACTTGGATCTTTGCAAACAATATTATACACTTGCTCAATAATTTCAACGCTTGAACGACCACGTTTAAACTCTAAAACCCATCGATGCACAGTTGGAAATGAAGAAGCAGATTCCTTAAACCCCTTCCGAATACACTGACACGCCAACTTCTAATGACTTGTAAATAAAGAATGAATTGCCAGATCAAAATAAAAATGTTTATGTGTTCAAATGAAACATGAAATATTAAAATGGCGCATAAATTTTGATTCCTCTACTGGTTAATAGGTGTCATTTTCAACCAACCTGTAGGAACCATAAGGAGCAGACAACCGATTTTAAGTCTGGCGCGTTTATAAATTGTGGTGTCCAACGTGTGTTGGAATCTCAAGCGGATGGTACCAAATTGTTTGAATAAATACCCAAGTGATTAACCGGAAAATAGCAAATTTTCGAGTTCTCTGGGATAAATAAATCCTGTACTTTCTGTTATTCAGTATGCGCCATATTCTTGTGTCGGACACGTTCAGATTTTTACCCAATATTTTGCGGATTTCTCCTAATTTTAGCCTTCAAAATTCCAATCATTTCTGGTTTTGTTTCTGGTTTTGAATGACTGCCTCCATGACATTTCGTGATGTTAGTAGTATCATCATCACGTTTGAATTTCATTTATAAGACTAGACACGTTTTTCAATAGAAACAATAAAACGACTGTCTTACACTCGATATTATCAACGACTCTGCTGTACTTTATTATTATTTTTTTTAAATAACATCATACAAATATTCTGAGGTTGGTACACCTTAATATAAATCAGGGCTGTTTAACTTAACAATTCGGCCAACCTGACTGGAACCGTCTCGGTTTTAATAATTAAGAACTAAAAAGATAACATTTCATTCTTAGTAAATTAACAATAATTACATCAATATTACACATAAAAAAAAGTAATGCGTTACTAATTTAATTAAATTAACAAAATCAAAAACCACAAACAATTAAAACTATTAACTTTAAAACTAACCAACAAATTAATGTTAGCCGTTATGTTTTCCGGAACATCATCTAATTTATTTTCTCTATCGAGAAAATCACGAAGCTTATCATTTATGGGGCCCCTCAGATTTCTTCCAAATAATATCAATGATGGTGTCAATTTCGTTGTACTATGCTCACTAGTGCTGTACGCAAACTATACTTTTTCCAGGACTTGGTCCCACTCGATTTTTCAATCGGCATCGACCAATTTTGCTATCATAGGAGTTAACGGGCGATTAAATCGTTCAATTTGTCCATTTGCATGTGGCGCGGCACTAGCAACCAAAATATGTTGTACACAATTTTGCTTTAAGTAGTTCTTAAACTCATGCGAAGTAAAATTACTGCCTCTGTCCGTAATTACTTTATCGGGGCGACTAAACTGTCTAAAATATTGCTGAAAACATTCGATGGTATCTTTAGCACTCGTGGTTTTGGTTGCAAACAATCGAATATGTTTCGAAAAAACGTCAATGATACCCAATATAAACCGCTTCTTTTGCTTAGTCATGCCCAACGGACCATACAAATCGGTATGTACGATTTCAAAAGGTTGATCTCCTTTAGGAATGCTGTGAAGAAAAACTTCTACCTTCCCCGTTGGTAAATTGTACTTAATACATTTCAAGCAATTCTGGATGTATTGTTTAACGATGCTGGACATATTGGGAAACCAATAATGTCTTCCTATTACCTCCATCGTCTTCTTAAATCCAATATACGCCATGAGATCGTGAGAGTTTTCAATCACTTGATTTTGCATCGACTCTGGTACAAAAAAACGTATTTAATTTTTATTGATCTCGTAGCTCATTAAGCGAACTTTCAGCTAACTCAAGTTGCTTTCGTAATTCTTCAAGCTTTGGATTTTGTGACTGCAATAAGGCCAATTTTTGCTCAAAAGGGTTATCGTGAATTACTAAGACACTCTAAATTCGATTCAATGCATCAGCGTGTTTCATTTGATCTCCCTTTCGATGATGAATCGTATAATTATACTCTTGCATTTAAAAGGCCCACCATGTAATTTTTGGATGAATAGCCTTTTTATTTAATGTCAGAGTAATTGCATCGCAATCTGTGTACACCTTAAATTCTCGATCATGCTAAGCACTCCAATTCATAAGAGTGTAACCTCGATTCATTCTCTGTTGTGCGTCTTGAGAAATAGCTAACTGGATGCCACTTTCCATCATTTTTTTTTTTTTTTTTTCAGTAGAATTGCACCGAATCCTATACTGCTGGCATCGCAATGCAGCTCGGTGTCGTCATTAGGTGAATATATCGCAGATATCGGGCTTTCAATTAATTTCCTCTTCAATGATTCAAATAAGTTCATTTCATCCTTCCAAATATATATTCCGCATTCCTGCGCAACAAATCTTGTAATGGTTTGGCAATGAATGCAAACCCTTCTATACATTTCCGGAAGTACGAGCATAAACCCAAAAACTCTAGATCTCCTTGTTGTTTCTTGGCACCGGTATACTCTTCAATAGCACTGATGTTACGGTCATTGGGACGAATAGCCTTTTCATTAATAGAATATCCCAAGTAATCAATTTGTGTATACAGTAACTCACATTTATTTAATCTTAATTCCAACAAATTTGCAGAAAGCAATTTTAATACTTGGTACAAGATTTCCAAGTGTTCACTAATCTCCTTCGTTGCAAATTTGCGATGAAAATGTCATCGATATATATGACCAGTTTACGTTCTGCAATCAATTTACCAAAAATTTTATTGACATATTTCTGGAACTCTGCTGGCCCATTTTTTAATCCAAATGGTAATCGTAAATATTCATACTGGCCCAAAGGAGTGACAAATGATGTGTATGGTATCGAATCTGGAGCAATTGTTACGTGATGGAATCCGGATTTCAGGTCCAGTGATGTAAAAAATCTTTTGTAATGTAAAAATTCCAAGATATCCTCGATAATTGGTAAATGATAATTATTCTTCACCGTTATTTTATTGAGAGCTCGATAGTCTTCACATAAGCGATATTCTTCTTTATTTTTTATTTTTTATAAGCACTATCGTCGAACAATATTTATATTCGCTGACTCGTTTGAATCCCTTTTCCAATAATTCATCCAACATTTTAGCAACAATATCTCGTTCCGCATATGACAATCGCCTTATGGTGCTGCTGTAATTAGCTTATCGTGCGCTAATTCGATGTTCATTTCAAATCTGACTTCAGGAGCATATTTGGTTTCTTGGTACTGAAATAGTTATCATTTATCATTTGATATATTTCAGATTTCGTATCAATATCTAGGGAATCATTTATTTTTATTTGATTTTCTAATGGATTTTCAATTAAATCTATATGCACCACAATTATAATATCGTATTCCCCAACTAGTTGACTGCTTAACGCTACCACCTTCCCGTTGTTCTGATTTGAAACCACTACCGGCTTGTTTTTCAGTCTTTGATTTATCATCGAACTGTTCAAATTTACCTCTCACCGGTGTATTCGACGGTTTTACAATTTTTATGAATGCCAACAATAACTGTTTTAGCTTTTGGTAGCACTGTAATCGTGCTTGATTTTGTAATTCAATATTTTGGATACCATAAATAATGCCATCTACCAATTCGTCGTCCTCGAACTTCAATGTACCGCCAAAATCATCTTGTCGGTGTAATAGGCCTAAAAATCTTCTGAATGTTTCCAAACTCTTTCCTCGAATAACTTGCGTTGTTTGGATTTACTTTTTCTGGAGTTGAATAAATCATTCAACTCCGATAGCATTTCGTCGACACTCAATTTTAAATTGTTTGGGTCACATAAAAACCAATTACGAGCACGATCCTCTAAGCAATCTGCAAGTTGCAATCGCATCTCATCTTCATCAACCTCGTACTTGTTCTTTATTAAAATAGCTCGAATGATTCATCTTCAATTCCCTTAAATGGTGCTACCATTTTACGTAGCTTAATTCTACCATACCGCCGCCTCTCTCTGATTCGTATAAATTATCCTCATCATCCTCACGCACACGATTTTTTTCTCGTATCATATTATACGATGATTGTTAACGAGATAATTGTTCATCCTCTTTTCGCTTGGTATTTTGCCGCTCCGACTCAGCTAACACCAATTTCTGTTCAACATTCTCTTCAATCATTGTTTACAGCGTTCGCTGTTGTAATTCAATTTTAGAACCTTCACTATTCAAATTATTTTGTTGCAACTTATCTTGCAACTCCGCCACTGTATATGACAAAATTTCCATTAAAGTAGTCATTTTTGTATTTTCTTTTAAACAGCAGTCAGCAATTACCTTCCTCGCTTTGGTATTCTTTTGTCCTTCTGTTACACACACATACAATTTTAATTTTTTTTTTAATGCTTTGTCTTTCGCACTCTCACACACTTTTCGATATACTTATGTTTAATTTATTTTCTTGCTCTATATGTTTGATGTGTAATTACTTTTAGGTACAACGTAATTACTTTTATTGTACCTTTGATTGTACTCAAAATACAGGTGGTAACTGTCGTTTGGAGACTAATTCCGCGCGGTTTGTTGTAGGTATATACACGGTAAGTATATTCTTCAAAAATTATACACGGTAAGTATAGTCGGGACTTCTATGCACAATAATTTTATTCACTTTTGTTTTAGTTCACATATATTTATTCTATTTTTTTTAGGTTAGGTAATTTTTTCTGATGTTTACAGAGCAAAAAATTGTTTCTTAATGATAATTTATATAATGCAAAAATGATTTTACGGAAAATTCACAAAATTATGTAAAGTACATCTGGTGACAGATATTATAAATTTATTTGAGCAATATACAATTTTAGTACATGTTTTGAACGTGTACCATCATACCTTGTATAATATTCCAGGGCTTGTACCTCAATTGGAACTGTCAAAATAATAAGTAAACAAATTAAATTGGTGGTGGTAAGTTAAATGATTCTATATAAACTAAATTTAAACTAAATATTATTTTTACAATTTCAGCTAACAAATTATAGCAACAGAAGAAGCGTCTGATGTACAATTAATTCGGATAAGTATAAATGGAAATTACATATACGATCAAACGATTCTTTGTGTGTTCTCTTTTAATTTTAGGTTACAATCCTGGATGTCAACATTACATTAGAATTCATAAATTGTAATGCAACAATTTTACTGCTGAAGATCAATTGAACGTTGTTGATGCAATAAACTAATTAAATCGTTTGATGATTTGACGAATTTTGCGTACACTCAATCTATTATATTTCTTTTTTTTTTTTTTTTGGAAGTAAATTCAATTTAATTCGATCGGCAATAAATTGTATAGATTTATAAATGTAATTTTATATTAATAATTTTCCGTTTTTCAGTTAAATAATTAATATTTAAATTCAATCACTAATAAAGCTTTAGCTCATCCCACTCATCACACTAGACACGTTTTTCAATAGAAACAATAAAACAACTGTCTTACACTCGATGTTATCAACGACTCTGTTGTACTTTATTATTTTTTTTTATATAAAAAATTGTCATTTGTCATTTGTATGACGAAACATTCTGAGGTTAGTACACCGTAATATAAATCAGGGTTGTTTAACCTAACACATTTTTATGTTTCTTTTCAATAACGATTATATGCGATATTATAAAACGATATGATTCCGTAGGCCCTAAAAAAAACTCCTTTCGTAAAAAAAACGGACCTTCTTCTTCAAGTTCGGGTACCATCTTCTAATTTTCATAATTAATTCGCATTAATTATAGCCCAAATCTCAGCCATTGTCAAATACTTCTTAAGTTCAAGTTTAATTGCTGTTTTGAAATAAATAACAAAAAACAACGCTGCAGCCCGACCATATACAACTATGCCAAAAGCCATCGGCAACACAGTACTATACATATTTTCCTTTTATCAAAAAGAACTTCTCATAAATTGTCTTCATCGATAAAAAATTAAATTAAAATTCGCGATTTTTTTTTTTTTTGCTTTTTCATTTTAAAGTACAAATCGGCTTGAAGGAAATTTTTTTAAAAAACGAAAAAATTCAACAACAAAATTTCCATTATTTTCATGATAATAAACTCTTGTTTTGCTTTTCAAAAAAACAAAAACAAAAAAAAATCTTCTGTTTTATTTTCCTTTGCTTTATCGTATTTTTTTCTTCAAATAAAAGAGACTAGAAAATAACAAAAAAATTACGAAGAAACATTTTTAAATGAAAATTGCCTTAAGCTTTTTTCTTCACAAAGTAGAGAAAATAATCTTTCATATTTTTGTTGTAGAACAAAAATATAAATAAATAGAAAAATGAAACAATAAATGATGATAAAAAGATAAAAAGAAAATTAAAGATAAAAAGAAAATTTATGAAAATATGATGAAGAAAAAAGAAAAAAACGCAAAAAATAAATAAAATGAATGAAAATGGAAATTTATGCTTTTTAATCGCTTTTATGAGTTGATGTTGTTGTGTCTTGTGTTATACACTTTGTTATATTCATAAAATTTATAATGTAAGATGATTTTACGCAGAAAATGATCTTTTGAACAAGATCAACCAATTTTCATCTTTTCTAAATTAATATTTTTTTTTTTTTTAATATTTTTCATTTTCCCATTTTTATTAATCTTAAGTACATAAAAATGTATAAGAAAATGTGCGAGCTGAAATCAAACATTGTTAAAATACATGTTTAAATAATATTACATAAAAATTTACGAGCAATATAATAAAAGTTATAAGTACAAAAATGTTGTGTATTACATCACGATTGAAATAATGCGTATACCTAAAGTATTTATGTTGAGCAGATTGTTTAAAATTGTTTATGCCGTTAAACAAAACAAGAACGAGAAGGAAGAATCTGGAGGATGTTTTATCGGGTTTCAGTAAACATCTACAATACATTTTAAACCCATATTAGCGTGTTTGACATGAAAAAGGGGGTGCACTTGCTAGATATTTGCGGAATTAAAATAAAATAAAGTAAGTAATGGCACAGAAAGGTACAGTAAATGCACAAAAAGTTTACTTGTTTGAACTTTCAGACTTCTTAGTTACAAACTCAGAGAGTATAGGACAATGAATTACAAAAACCTGATTTAAATGAAACAGAATTATTAAGCATGAAAATTCCAGACAAGCGCTAAAGCGTAATTTCATGGATCTTGCACGGCGACAAAAAAGCGAATGCCAGCCAATTAAACGGATATTGAAATTCAAAAGCACATGAAAATTTTGGCAGATAACTACAAGGAACGTTTAAATGTGGTTAAACGGATGAGCAAACTTAAGTGGGGCGCTCATCCGAATGTGATTGATATTTTAAGAAAGGATATCCTGCAAAATTGGATATGGTATTAGTGTGTATGGGAATGGTTCGAAAAGGGCTTTTAGCCAATTAATAAAGGTAGAAAGTGCATGTGCAAGAGTGGTATTGGGGGCGATTAACTCAACCCCAATACACACTCTGTGGTCTGAAATGGGTGATTCACCTCTTGATTACAAGAGAGAGAGTGGATCACAGTGACAGAGTCGGTGAGAATGATAACTAAGAAAAATAAGATTTAGAATGAAATGATAGTAAGATTACAAAGTAGGGCGGTGTATAAACCGACATATAGAACTAGCGTTGTACTTGAAAATTTGGACATGCTTCTGAGTATAGGCAATGCTGGTCCGCAACCCGTTCCTATAATCTTACTGTATGTTTGAATATGGAGGAATATAATAAGGGAATGAATGAAATTATCGCCAAAATTTTGTTTGGGAAAATCAGTCAGCGATACGTGCAAGAGGAAACCGTTTATACGGATGCTAGTGTGAATAAGAATGGAGTGGGTTTAGGTGCCTTTATGCCTGGTAAGAACGTTGAAAAGTATTTTAAAGTGGACAAAAGCATCTGTAAAATGAACGCTGAACTGATTAAAGTGCTTATTGGAATTAAACTGACTGTGAATGACGGGGAAAGGAAAATAGTAATATTTTCCTATTCCCAGAGTGGTTTATGTTTGCTAAAATGTGGAGGTGGAAACGAAGGCAATGTGTATGTCGATTTGATTTTTGAATGCGTTCGAGACTGTCAACGTGATGTAACCATACAATGGATCCTATCACATAGACAGATCGAAGGGAATGAAAGAGCCGATATGTTAGCAAAAAAGGGTACATTGAATGACATGGTTCAGGAGTACGAAAGGAAGGATGCAAGAGACGTATTTCGAACGTTTCAGATGAATCTGTGGAGAAAATGGGAGAGTGAATTTAACGAGAAAAGTCTAACGAAAGGAATGAAGTACAGAGTGCTCCGTGGTACTCCTTTGAGAATTCCGTTCTTTAAGGAGCTCAAAGGAGATACGCGAATGTTGCGAACTGTTGAGAGAATCATACTAAACCATTGAAACTGGAAGGAATGCTTGTGGAAACGTCATTTGAGTGAGGGCAAAGATTATGAGTTGTGTGGAAGTGTGGAGGATGTTGAACATCTCATATTGGTTTGTCCTAAATACAACCTATATAGATCTAAGTTCAACATCCTTCGGAATACAAGAAACCTAAGTGATTTAATGAATCAGAGCAATTTGGTTTATAAGGAGATGTATGAATTTATTAGGATGAGTGGGATAACAATCTAATACGAAATAAATACTAGCCGATAGAATATGTGAAGGGAGTAATCCGGTTCATTTTAAGAGTAAGGAAATTATAAAAAATGAAATTTGAATTAAAATATGTAAACAGAAAATTATAAATATGATTTTTGGCGATATGGCTCTTTTTTTATGTAGGAGCCAAGCCTAATAAAAAAAAAAAAAAAAAAAAAAGGAGTTTAATAAGGGAATGAATGAAGTTATCGCCAAAATTATGTTTAGGAAAATCAGTCAGCGGTATGTGCAAAATGAAATTGTTTATACAGATGCTAGTGTGAATGAGGATGGAGTGGGTGTTGGTGTCTTTATGCCTAGTAACAATGTTGAAAAGTATTTAAAAGTGGACAAAAGCATCTGCATAATGAACGCTGAACTGATTGGAATGTTGCAAGGAATTAAACTGGCTGTGAATGAAGGGCAAAGGAAAATAGTAATATTTTCCGATTCCCAGAGTGGTTTATGTTTGCTAAAATGTGGAGGTGGAAGGGAAGGCAATGTGTATGTTGATTTAATTTTTGAATATGTTCGAGACTGTCAACGTGATGTGACCATACAATGGATCCCATCACATAGACACATCGAAGGGAATGAAAGAGCCGATATGTTAGCAAAAAAGGGTACATTGAATGACATGGTTCAGGAGTACGAAAGGAAGGATGCAAGAGACGTACTTCGAATGTTTCAGATGAATTTTTGGAGAAAATGGGAGAGTGAATTTAACGAGAATAGTCTATCGAAAGGAATGAAGTACAGAGTGCTCCGTGGTACTCCTTTGAGAATTCCGTTCTTTAAGGAGCTCAAAGTAGATACGCGAATGTTGCGAATGTTGCGAATGTTTGTGGAAACGTCATTTGAGTGAGGACAAAGATTGTGAGTTGTAGTGAAGTGTGGAGGATGTTGAACATCTCATATTGGCTTGTTCTAAATACAACCAATACAGGTCTAAGATCAACATCCTTCGGAATGCAAGAAACCTTAGTGAATTAATGAATAAGGGTGGTTTTTTGGCTTATTTGGCTTATAAGGAAATGTATGAATTTATTAGGATGAGTGGGATAGCAATTTGATGCAAAATTAGCAGCCGACAAAATATGTGTAGGGGAATAATCCGGATCCATTTTAAAGTTTAAAATTTTTTTTGGTTATTCAAATTAAGAATTAAAAAAATGTAAATAAAAATTGTAAATTTGGATTTTTGGCAATATGGCTCTAATATATGTAGGAGCCAGGCCTAAAACAAAAAAAAAAAAATAAAAAAATTTTACTGAGCTTAATATGCTTTTAAATAGAGTAAAGCTCAAAACCAACCACGCTTAAATGATCATACGTAACAGCTTTAGTAATGCGGTTTCAGATTCCAGTATTTCTTTTAAACAACCATTTAACATTAAATAATTGATTAATCCCTAATATTTAACGTTGTTGTTGTCAATTCTGTTAAACTTTGAAATGCTCGTGATTCTCGTGGTTCAGCTTCCATTTTATGCATATATTTATTGTTATTACGAGTAAATATAACTAATTTAAGGTTTTATAAAATTTTACTGAGCTGTATGTGCTTTTAAATAGAGTAAAGCTCAAAAACCAACAACGCTTAAATGATCATAAGTAACAGCTTCAGTAATGCGGTTTCAGATTCCAGTATTTCTTTTAAACAACCATTAAACATTAAATACTTGATTAATCCCTAATTATTAACGTTGTTGTTGTCAATTCTGTTAAACTTCGATTTTTTTTTTTTTTTTTTTTTTTTTTTTTTTTTTTTTTTATTAGACTTGGCTCCTATATGAAATAGAGCCATATTGCCAAAAAATCCAAGTTTATAAATTCCTTGTTACATATTTTTCTTCATAACTTAATTTTACAAATAGAATTTTAAACAGAATTTTACTCCCTGCACATATTCCTTCGGCTATTAATTATCTCGTATTAAATTGTTATTCCACTCATCCTAATAAATTCATACATTTCCTTATAAACCAAAAAACCACCTTCATTCATTAAATCACTTAGGTTTCTTGCATTCCGAAGGATATTGAACTTAGATCTATATTGGCTATATCTGGGACAAGCCAATATGAGATGTTCAACATCCTCCACACTTCCACACAACTCACAATCTTTGTCCTCACTCAAATGACGTTTCCACAAGCATTCCTTCCAGTTTCCATGGTTCAGCCTGATTCTCTCAACCGTTCGCAACATTCGCGTATCTCCTTTGAGCTCCTTAAAGAACGGAATTCTCAAAGGAGTACCACGGAGCACTCTGTACTTCATTCCTTTCGTTAGACTTTTCTCGTTAAATTCACTCTCCCATTTTTTCCACAGATTCATCTGAAACATTCGAAGTACATCTCTTGCATCCTTACTTCCGTACTCCTGAACCGTGTCATTAAATGTACCCTTTTTTGCTAACATATCGGCTCTTTCATTCCCTTCATCTGTCTATGTGATAGGATCCATTGTATGGTCACATCACGTTGACAGTCTCGAACATATTCAAAAATTAAGTCAACATACACATTGCCTTCCCTTCCACCTCCACATTTTAGCAAACATAAACCACTCTGGGAATCGGAAAATATTACTATTTTCCTTTGCCCTTCATTCACAGCCAGTTTAATTCCTTGCAACATTCCAATCAGTTCAGCGTTCATTATACAGATGCTTTTGTCCACTTTAAAATACTTTTCAACATTCTTACCAGTCATAAATACACCAACACCCACTCCATTCTCATTCACACTAGCATCTGTATAAACTATATCATCTTGCACATACCGCTGACTGATTTTCCCAAACATAATTTTGGCGATAACTTCATTCATTCCCTTATTAAATTCCTCCATATTCAAACATACAGTAAGATTATTAGGAACGGGTTGCGGACCAGCATTGCCTATACTCAGAAACATGTTCAAATTTTCAAGTGCAATGCTAGTTCTATATGTCGGTTTGTACACCGCCCTACTTTGTAATCTTACTATCATCTCATTCCAAAACTCATTTTTCGTAGTTATCATTCTCACTGACTCTCTCACTGTGATCCACTCTCTCTTGTAATCAAGAGGTGAATCACCCATTTCAGACCACAGAGTGTGTATTGGGGTTGAGTAAATCGCCCCCAATGCCACTCTTGCACATGCATTTTCTACTTTCATTAATTGGCTAAAAAAAAGCCCCTTTCGAACCATTCCCATACACACTAATACCATATCCAATTTTGGAGGATATAAGGGCCTTCCTTAGCATGTAAGGCACACTCGGATGGGCGCCCTATTTAGGTTTGCTCACCCGTTTAACCACATTTAAACGTTCCTTGCAGTTATCTGCCAAAATTTTCATATGCTTCCCAAAATTCATACGCCTATCAATCCAAATACCCAAATACCTCTATGCATTTACTTGTTCAATACTTTGACTATCAACACTTATATTAACGTTTGCAACGTTTGTTCCAAAACTCATATAAGCACACTTATTAGGATTCACTCTCAGATTCAACATTTTAAGTTTTTCTATCAAATCATCTACCGCCTTTTGCGCTCTTTGAGCCGCCACATCAATACTTCTCCCTTTTCCAATTACTACAAAATCGTTTGCAAATTGCAGAACGATTTGATTGTCTGTATTGCTGTGGTGTATCTTGCTGGTATATAGGTTGAACAGAGCTGGAGATATTTTACTTCCTTGCGGAAGTCCAACATTTGCAACTCCCTCCAACCTAAAACCACTTCAATTCAGAACCATTTTTCTCTCAGTCATAAAATCTCTTATCCACATACATACTTTCCGTGAAAATCCAAAATTCGAGAGAATTTCTTGTAATTTCCACGGAACCACATAATCATAAGCTCTTTCAATGTCCAAAAATACAGCAACAGCTTTCATATTGTCCTTTCTAACTTCTCAAACAAACTTTTCCACACACTCGATTGCAGAGTGGTTCTTTCGAAATCCAAATGTTGTCGATGGCAACAAATTATTCTCATTCACAAAATCTTCCATTCGTTCTTTCATCATTCCATTTAAAATTTTTATAAAAACATTTAACATACATATGCCTCGATAATTTGTTGCCACATTTGGATCTCTATCCCGTTTAGGGATGGGAACCACCCTGCTCTCTTTCCATTACCCGGTATTTTTGAACCCATCCACACTTTGTTGAGTATATCAAGCAAATTATGTTTTGCTGAGTCACTCAACAACCGAATCATTTTGTAACTTACTCGGTTCGTCCCTGGAGTGGTAGATTTTGATCTATCTAACACCCTCAAGAACTCTCCCCATTCATACTTACAATCCATTCTTTCATTTCTACTCATTCTTTCAACTTTATTTATTACATTCAAATCATTGCTTACATTTAATATCATTCTCATAAATTCTTCACCTTTTTCTCTGTTCTCACATACCACATTGCTTACATTAAAATGTTAACCATTCACCCTATTAAACAAACTCCATACATCCTTAGTTGTGGTTCTATGTGTCATTTGGGACACATATTCCTGCCAACTTTTCCTTTTTGCTCTGCGAATAGCCTTTTTCAGTTTTCCATTCATTTTACCATACATAATCTTATTCTCACTACTCCTATTCCTATTAAATTCACGCAAGGCTATTCGCTTCCTTTCATACCAGAATTGAACTTCATTATTCCACCAACCATTCACATTAATCTCTTTCATGTCCACAATTTTTATACACAATTTATTTATCCGTTCAATTTCACTATCTAACTGGCTTTGATTTATTTCATTTTCTCCGAGAATCACATTCATCTCATTCACCCATTTCCTGTTATTCATTAATTCACGTTTTTTCCTAAACACTCGATTATCATTCATGATCATTTTGATCATGCAATGATCCCCACCCAAATTCTCTTCTTCAACATTCCAAGTGACCCGGCAGGCCAGTTCAATAGTTGTCATAGACAAATCTATTGCACTGGCCGTGCCTCCCACATTCGCCATTCTAGTTGGCCTTCCATCATTCAAGAGTACCATATCGGAGTCTTGAATAAGGTCGGCCAACTGTTTTCCTCACGCGCAATTGTCTAAACAACCCCACATTCTCGCATGTGCATTCATATCTCCACATACAATCAGGTCACTTTTATCTCTCACCCACTCAAACAATTTTTTAAAGTCACTCAAGGCTTTTTTCCTTTCATCTTCATCACGCACCTGGGTTACATACAATCTCACTAGTAACAGATTTCTTTCCAAATTCTTCGTTGTGGCGGCTATTGCTTCAATCACCTCAAAAGCGGGCAACTGAACTTCTTGTAACGTTATATTTCTGGCGTACATTATTGCTACTCCACCATAACCATCACTTCTTGGTTTGGAAAGAAATCTGTACCCTTTTACATTTAACGTCTTGTTCATTCTTTCCCAAGTTTCGCTTATCAGCATCACATTCATTTTATTCTTGGCCAGATAATTTTCTAACATACTTTTCTTTGTGTAAAAACTTTGTATGTTTATCTGGCCAACAATAATTCTTTCACTCATGTTTCACATTCACACAAATAACAATTTATACATACCAATTAAAATATGTGCAGGAAGAATCCATTATCCATATTTAACAAATATAAATTTAAAAAATAAATAAATTTTGTTGCACCAAAAAATGTTGTTGTTGCATCCTTCATAATAAATGTTGCATTTTGTTGCTCTATGCTGCGCGTTGTTGTCCAATTACCTGTGATTTTTTATTTTTTTTATTTTTATTGTTTTTACGATTACATCGTAAAACTTGACCATATTATCCGGTCCCCTCTGTTTTATTTTTTGAAGGTGGTGTTGTTTCAATAAAATTATTATTTTTTGTATTTGCACTCGTCATTGCTATATTATATTGTTCGGTGAACGCAATTCTATTTTTGGTATTGGTGTATCTGGTTTTCTTTGCTGGTCGACCGGGCTTGCCAATATTTTCCTCCACATCTTCACTTTCCGTTCTTTAGCGTTAACCATTTTTTTAATTGACTCAATTCTGTTTTGTGCCTCTTCATGTAACTGTGTTATTTTAGCTACATCGCTATATTTCACTCGTTCTTGAGTGTCATTAATTTGTGTAGCGTTTAAGTCTTTTGTAATTATTTGTGTTACAGTTGTGTGCGCTGATTTTGTTTGCAGTTGATTATTTTGATTTTCTGCGACTTGCGGTGTTTTTGTCTGTTGTTGTGCTTGAGGGGATTGTTGTTGTATTGACAAATTATTAGTTGTAGTCAATAGCGGGCAATCTTGTCTTTTATGCGATTCATCGCCGCATTTATAACATTTCTCTTTCATACCATCGTAATAAATCCTCGCTTTTATATTATGAATGTATATAAATTGAGGAATTTCATGTTCTATTTCAATATCAACGCCATTTACTCCTGAGAATACGGGTAGCAGTGAATTAGCACCAAATTTCTCTCGTCGAGTGGACAATACGTTGCCAAATCGTTGCATTGCCTCACTCAATGCTCTGTCGTTTATCTCTGGTGGTAGGTTAAATATTCGAACGTACCGCATTACTCCACTTGTTCCCTTTACCGTAACCTCCGTTGTTGCTCCATTTGTGTACGTGAAGGTCAGTACAGTTGTATCCAATATAAATTCTTGGTATTTCTGCTCCGTATTGAATTTAATGTAAATACACCGATCGTAAAGGTCCTGATACAATGTGTGCACCTCGTTGGTCGTTAGTCCTACATTCACCACGAATCTCATCATTTCCAGATCGCTTGGCTTAGGATCTGTCTTCTGGAACTGTATTCTTGCTGTATTTTGCCTCAAACTTTCCATTTTAATCCACAACCTTGTTTCCACAGGTATATATTTTAATTGATGCGCAGAATTGCGCTAACAACTTTTGGTTGGTACTAATTCTCCCTTTTATTTTATTTGCTTTTAAATGTTTTGTTTATTATTTGTAAAATTATACTTTACTCAACGGCGGTTGTTACCCGAATGTGTTAAACTTTGAAATGCTCGTGATTCTCATGGTTCAGCTTCCATTTTATGCAAATATTTATTGTTATTACGAGTAAATATAACTAATTTAAGGTTTTATAAAATTTTACTGAGCTTAATGTGCTTTTAAATAGAGTAAAGCTCAAAACCAACATCGCTTAAATGATCATAAGTAACAGCTTCAGTAATGCGGTTTTAGATTCCAGTATTTCTTTTAAACAGCCATTTAACATTAAATACTTGATTAATTCCTGATATTTAACGTTGTTGTTGTCAATTCTGTTAAACTTCGAAATGCTCGTGATTCTCGTGGTGAGGTTCCATTTTCTGCAATATTTATTGGGTTTACAAGTGAATATAACCAAATTTAAGGTTTTATAAATGTGTTCTGAGCTTTATGTGGTTTAATTAAAGTAAAGCTTTAAACCAGCAACTTTTAAATGATCATAATTAACAGCTTCAATAATGCGGTTTCAGAATTCAATATTTCTTATTAACAGTTATTTTACGTAAAATTCTAGATTACTGTGAAATATTTAACGTTGTGGTTTTTAAAAATTAATGACACATCCTTAGTGAGACGTTGTTGCTCTCAAATATATTTAAATTTCTAATACCATTGTTGGTTGTGTTTCAACTCCAATATTTTGTAATGTTTTATTGTTAATAAATCACTAATTCATGGTTTTAAAAAATTGAACTTATTTGCAAAAGAAGAGAAATATATTTTAGATGCCAGTCAAAAAGATCAAATTTAATTTAGTGCATCTTGCTTGTATTCTACATTTTATCTGATTCTAATTTTATTTATTTATTATCACTTGGTAATTAATAAATTCCTATGAAAATTAACAGTGGATTTAAAGTAATGTGCCAAACATTCCAGTTTTTTTTTTGTGTGGCACAGTAGGTTGGACGTCTTCTTATTATTAATGGAAGAAACCTTTGCAAAGCCATGTCATAGAAGACATTCCATTGGTTTGCTGAACTACAATCGTTTACTCATATCAATTATAAAAAACTGGTTCAAAACAGAACAAACAAAATAGACTTTTTGCAAATTGGGGCGTATTTGAATTAATGGTACAAACTTTTGTCCAGAAAATCACTTATATGGTACAGTGTTATTCATTAATGTCGTTGATTTCCGTTCACGTGATGAAGTCAAAGCTCAGCGTCGATTTTCTATAAAATGTGGTTTTACTGATATAACTTATTATTAGTAAAATCTTTAGAAAAATGAATAGCTTTTCAAGAAACTTACTAAAAATGGTCGACAGTTTTGTTAACTCTCAGTAAGCATATGGTTTTAAAATGCCTCCGCCCTTTTTTATTTTATTTTATAGTTTATGACTACACTACAAAAATTAATCATAAAATTCCAAAAGAGCAACATAGCTCTACACGCAGATCGACATTTCACAAAAGTTGAATTACTACTATTTTTTCGTTTACAATATACATATTTTTTATGACCAAAATGGAACTAAATTTAAAGGCCAGATAAGCATAACAAGACCAGCGCAACAAAACGAAATTACGTATTGAAATGTATACAACAAAACAACATTTTGTCTTTATATATTCACTATTATATGTATGATTATGATGATGAACATGAACATCATCAAACAATATTATGCCATTTTCAACTGTATTCAAATTTTTATTCAAGAAACATAAAACGAAAAACCGACTGAAAAATCAGTTAAATTTTACATAAAAATTATGTTTTTTTTTTTTGCTTTCGTTGTTGTATGTACTCATATGTAAACATAAAAAATAAAATCAAAAAAAAGTCTAGCTCGGTAGATGGTAATAAAAACTAAAAAGGAAAACGCAAAAATAGGAAGTCATTCTTATTTTCCAAACAAATGGTAAGAAAAGGAAAATCCACAAAAAAAAAAGGAAAAAAGGAATTCTCGAGATAAGAATTTGCCTTTTTTTTTTTTTGCTTTCATTCCTGCGCCTCTCCGGCGTTCGTCTTCAATGATTTTCCCTTATTGGTATGTAGATGTGTAATGTGTTTGTATATATAGAAAAGAGCAACATAAAAAGGATATATCTCTTTTCAAATTGAAAATATAAAAATAATTTTGTTGCTGCTGCTGCTGTTATAACCTAACATCTTACTTTCCATTAAATTACCTCTATTGTTGTTATCCTTATCGTGATTTTTCTTCATATTCAACTGAGTTTTTTTTTTGTTGGATTGTGTTTTTATGTTGATCGGGAAATTTTCTTTTGATTGACTTTTAAAGGGTTGGTTTGTTTATTTGTTTACTTGTATAAACAACTGTTAATGGTAAACACACAAAGTAGTTTATGAAATTAGGTGTATTGTTTGCACAATGAACATCATACACAAAAGAGCTGTAAACACCTTAGTAAACTGTAGGTAATAAAAATGACAAGAAAACATAACTCAATTTTGGATACAATATGAAATTTAATTTGGTTTAACTATCTTATTTCGTATAAAAAGGCATCAATTGCTTAAATCCAATCAATTCAGAACAGATGAAATTCTAATTTAATTGCCAATTAAAGTGTTTTTGGTACAACATAATACTTAACTGTTCAGTTTTTTTTTTTTTTTTTTTTTTATTACCAATTAAATTCAAAGTTTCATAAAAGTCAAGTAACAAATAAAACAAAACTGAATTGAAAACATCCAATAATAAAAATCCAAGAAAACCTTGCCAAAGAAGGAAAAAACTATTCAAATTGAATAAAAAGAAGATTGAAGTGGATATACCAACCATAAACTTTCGTTCTTTACGAGAAGAGTATCTTAGAACCAAAATATTGTAATTCAAAGATTTAATTTTATTTTTGTGTTGTACGTAAAACCTAAACTTAACTACAAAACACTAACAAAAAAAATTAATTAAAATTTTACTATGCACATCGAATGGGGTTGAACTGAATGTTTATATTACATAACGTATACGTACAGGTACTTATGGATAAATAGATATTGGTATGAGAGGTGTCTATAATGTTTATATTATAATTTTACATATGCATATATGGTATGTATATGTAATAGAAAAATTGCATGCACACAAATGTCTTGCTTAAAATTTCAACAACACCTAACGGAGTAAAGAAAACTTTACGAAACTACAAAAAACTAAAGGGTTATTTATAGATGGATTAGAATTAAGTAAAGAAGTTTAATTTAAGGATTATGTAATTTAAGAATTAATTTTGGATTTTTCTTTTTACTATACTTTCATTATTATTGTTATTTTTTTAAGCTTTTTTCCAGTCTAGTTTTGGGATTTTAATTTAAAGGTGAAATTGGATTAACATTTTTTTTTTTTTTTGTTCGTTAATTTATATATTTTTGTGTGTAGTGATATGCAAATGAATACCATGAAATCGATATGCTTGAGTAAATGTTTGGGAAGGTGGAATGGTCTGGACTTACCTGTTCTTTATACAAGTATTTATTTATATTGTATATAAGAGACTTTACCTTTAAGATATTTTGTAAATTTAAAATAATTCCGTATTATAAATTCTGCATAAAGAATAGGAAAAGCAGAAAACATTTAAAGTCCGGATGTTTTTCAGATTAAAAAAATTACAAGGACTTTTTTTTATGCTGTTGAGTATTTTAAGAAGGTAAGACAAAAAAAAAATAAAGGAAATCTTTTAAAAGGGCACAGATTTTTTTTTTTTTGTTTGTTTGTTTTGTTTTATTTAAATTTCCCTTTTTCTCATCAAAAAATTATGTTTTAATTGGATATTAAAAAGTGACGATTTAAATTGAAGAACGAAGAACACAAGTTTGGTGAAATTCTATCATTGATATCAATTTTATGCCATATTTTTGAACTGTCATTTTCAAATCTGGTATTCCCTAGATATGGTTTTATCCTAATAGTGTCTTAATTAAAACGATAAAATAGCCCGAGATAACTTAGATCAGTGACAATTTCAGCCATTGGCTTTAAAGTGAAAAATCAAAACGTGTTAATGTAATGATCGCTATATTTTAACTCGTATGTAAATGACAAAAAACAAAAGTAAAAATGGGCCACTTTAACATAGAATCGGCGTGGAGAAGCATTTAGCCATAACACGAATCCGAGAGATGTTTTTATATTGTAATACAAAGTATACAAAGTGTCCTATTTTAAAAGATGCACTTAAATATTTCGTTAGAAAAGGTGCCAATCATTAAAATTTTACGGGCGCAACCGATTTGTGACCTGAAGTTTGACCTTAAAATTCGTTTTCAAGGTTAGTTGAAGACCAACTCAATTTTCTATAGGAAACCTTATTTTTGTCTCCGGATTCTGAAAGAGCGTAAAAGTTTTAATGGCCTTGACGGTAAGGGGCAAGATCACCAGCTCGGCACCTTATGTTATGAAATTCTTAATTACCTTATTTGTTACGCCACTGCCCAACTAACAATTTTGAAATTTATGAGCGTGATATAAGAGTTAAAATGCTTCTTATATTAAACTTTTAAGAGCATTCTGGCGAGCTTTTTGGGTATATAAGGTTACAATAAGTGTCATGTAAGGTGTATGTAAGTGTCATATAAGGCTTAACTTTCTTGAGAAAGAATGATATAAGTTATAAGAATAGTCGTAGAGTAGTCTTTCGTAAGGTTGTTATCAGAATATACATTCTTATGTAAGAGTGTTTTAAGACTTACGTTGTATTCCTATATAATTCATCGTTATAATCTTAGAAAATTATGTTACAGGATTATACAACTTTAATGATTCTTAATTCAGTTTTATAACAAACTTGTTATTATCATTGGCAATTAAAACAGATAAATTAAATGGAAACAGATAATGCTTGAAAACTAAATGCTTTTTATATAATAAAAATTTACATGGAAATTAGCATAGAATTTAGCTGCGAATTCAAATTTTTCAATTAAAAATAATAGCTACCTGATCTAATTTTTTTGCGCTCTTAACAATTCGAATAATAAAATAAAGAATTATTATTATTTAAAAAAATAAAAATTATCAAAAAAAAGAAATATCATAAAATGGACTAATTAAAATACTACATAGTACTTGTTATGAGAGGAAACTTAATAAAAGCACTTGCTAAGTTCCTAAAATTGCCAAAATATATCAAAATATTCCATTTGAACAAAATGTATCTAAAAAATTACAAAATGGATGCTTTTTTCATAATGGAAATTCCTAAACCAATGGCCGAAATGACGTTCTACGTGAAATATCTTATAAGTGTCTTATAAGAAAACGTTTAAACTAGTTTCCAGGGTCGGCTTGAGGTTATATACTTCGGTAAAACTGAAGAAATAAATATAAATTAACCAACAAAATTAAAGTCATATAAATTTGTTGATATTCGATATTATCAAACAATTATATTATAATAAAAAGTTTGTATGACTGTTTTGTGTACTGGGACCAGGCGTGACATTTTTAGAAACGGAAGCACAACTAATTTTAAATTCGAATCATTAAGTGCCAGCTGTAATGAGCTCAGAGCAGTGTATGTAATAAGCATTTCAAATAAGTTTTTGACATCACCGTGACATCGTAATAGTTTTGGCATACTTGCTAGCGCTACCGCGCGAGACCTCCAAACAGGCCAATAATCGATCAGCTATACGCAATATCAATTTCAATATAACGTAATATTATAGAAACCTGTGAGTGGTTAACATATAAAATAAACTAATGGAATTTTTCGAATGTTAAAAAAAGTTTTGGTACAAAATAGTTAATGTTATATATCAAAACCAACACTTAAGTATATTACCAGCCGTGAAGACTTGCTGATACACGTATATTATTAAATAATTTAACTACAATTTGTTTCATCTTTCATATTCATTTACCCAAAATTATACAATTTTAGTAGTATTTTGTTGTGTATGTATCGCGGTTTCATGGCTTGTAGAAAGTGTTGGTTTTGAATATAAACATAATATCCTAATCTCTATCGCTCATATGATTGTAATTTAAATTTATTTTCGAGTAAATATCATATAGCTCATCTCACTCTTTATTATATCGCAACCATATTGTACCAAGAAACGAAATATATATTAATGATAAATTTAAATGACCATTGTTGTTGGTTTTGCATGGTCTTGCCACAGAAAAAGATAAACAGATGTGGAAAGTTCATACAACTCAAATGTATATGAATGATATTACTTACAATTTCCGAACAGTTGCCAGAAGTAACACCCGAGAACGAGAGGTTTGTATCGTTTACTTTATAATGTTTTCTCTTTCCAGTTTCGCACAGTTAAAATGCAATCGTGATTGTGTTAGCAAGATCGTTTTTTTATATATACATATGTACATACATAAATGAAATATATTTGTTCTGCTTTATCTAATGTTTTCATGTATATAACCATTTCAAAAATTTCTTTTTAAAATACAAGAACAATTTTATATTTGTTAATTGTTGGTACATTTAACGTTTCCACAAATTTCGAGGTATTTAATACGACATTAATTTAATTTAGACTATCACAAAATCATTTCTACAAGTTTATTTAAAAAATAATAATCATCCGAACAAATAGTAAATTCATTATTTGTAATACATTGATAATAAACTAATTTATTCATCCGTACAAATAAATCAAAGCTTTAATTTATGTGAAGAAATGTACCAACTTTCTTCTCGATCTTTGTTTTTTATGATTTCCATATTCCATTTAAGGACATTGTGTGTGTATGCTTCGTAATAAAACTCTTTCATTCGATTGCCAAAAAAATCTTTGTTTACTGAAAGTGCCTGATCAAACGGCGTAATATTCGAGACAGCTATACATGTACAATTTTGTAATTGTAAAGGGCTCTTCGAAATCGAATTTATTAAAGGAAAATGTGTTTTCATACTATTGGACCGAAGATGAATTCGACAAAGGATCCAACGAAATAGCATCAGCTGTCTTTGATTGTCTAAATAAAATTCAAATTGATAATTCACATAAAATTACCCGTCTTGTCGCAGACGGGTGTAGCGGCCAAAATAAGAACTCTATTCATGAAATGTGTCGTAAATGGTTATCGTTCAAGGCACCTCTAAACATTCGAAATATAGAATTGGTTTTTCCTATTGTCGGGCACTCATTTTTACCAACGGATAGGGTATTTGGCCATATAGAGAAAAAAATACGACAAAGAGAAGTAATTTCGGATCCTACAGAATGTATTGGGATTTTTGCAGAATCTGCCACTATAGTGCATTTTGGAGAAGACTGCGTGAATATGGATTGGAAAAGTGCCACACAACAAAATATAAAGCCACCAGGATCATAGCACTTCCGATTTAAGGAATGTCAACGATATTATTTAAAACGACCAGCAGCTTCAAATAATGTTTGAATTAGAGGTAAAATTCATTATAAAAATGGCTTTTGTGTCTTTAAATCAATTACAAAAGTGGGAAAATCGACATTAGCAAAAAAACCGATGAAATCAAAGCCAGTGCAAAACATGTAAATCCACTCAAGCTGCGGGATGTAACCAATTTATACCCAATCACTATGGACAAGACTGGCAAGTGATAAGCAACCTTAAATACTACAAAGAATTATTGAGTGCTAACGAATCTTACGAAGATTCGAGTAAAACAAACGTCTTTAATAAAGCCAAGGAATGTGATTTCGTACCTGAACTACCAGGAATTTTAATCTAATATTGTTTATTGTACTTGAAATTTGATTAAAATAATGTTTATATATATTTTCCCGCCATATATAATTGGAATTTTTTATAAGTTTGAATAAAATATAATATAATTTTAAACATAAATAATCTATATTTTTACTTAAAAACACGAAAACAGAAATATTAATTTTTTCAAGTTCACATATACGTCTAGATGTATGCACGTATAATCAATGCTAAATGCATTTAAATTTTCTAAATATATACACATCAACAAAAACAAAAGGTAAATTCCAAAATAAAATACGTTGACTTCAAAAAATTTAAGGGAAATGATTTTTGTTACATCATATGAAAACAGTTACATAACGAATCATAATGAATTAAAAATCTCTACTAAAAAAATGTATGTACACAAAAATGTATAATGTATGTCTGGTACAAGCCTTGCGGTTCTCATACAAGCCAGATATCATAAAACAAATGTACATTGACTTGTGTCAGTGTGTAAGTCAGTTTTAAATAATAAATATTTAAATAGAAAATTTGAATATTTATTTCATACCGTGTTTGTATCGGCGACATAACACTAATACTAATATAATATAACTCAACAAAAATGGATTCTCAAATTATAATTACTAGACTACACCATTTGTTTTGGTTTTTGACAAAACTAACATTAATGTACTACAACTACTAATATTACATTAGTGTTGGTTTTGGTTTTTGATGTACCTAAAAATAAAGCGAGCAAATCCATATGAAAACCAAATAATCCATTAAAATTGTAACGAAGCATACACACACAATGTCCTTAAATGGAATATGGAAATCATAAAAAACAAAGATCGAGAAGAAAGTTGGTACATTTCTTCACATAAATTAAAGCTTTGATTTATTTGTACGGATGAATAAATTAGTTTATTATCAATGTATTACAAATAATGAATTTTCCATTTGTTCGAATAATTATTATTTTTTAAATAAACTTGTAGAAATGATTTTGTGATAGTCTAAATTAAATTAATGTCGTATTAAATACCTCGAAATTTATGTAAACGTTAAATGTACCAACAATTAACAAATATAAAATTGTTCTTGTATTTTAAAAAGAAATTTTTGAAATGGTTATATACATGAAAACATTAGATAAAGTAGAACAAATATATTTCATTTATGTATGTACATATGTATATATAAAAAAACGATCTTGCTAACACAATCACGATTGCATTTTAACTGTGCGAAACTGGAAAGAGAAAACATTATAAAGTAAACGATACAAACCTCTCGTTCTCGGGTGTTACTTCTGGCAACTGTTCGAAAATTGTAAGTAATATCATTCATATACATTTGAGTATTATGAACTTTGTAACGAAATCCCCCAAGGGATTACGTTAACAGACATGAGAATAGTGGTCTGATGCGGTATAGTAGCTGGCTAGAGCTCACGGTGCGGCGTGGGGGTTAGCAGACATATTTCTCATGCTTGAATAACCGCATGATGAATAAAATTGGAGGGACAAAGGAAATTAAAATTACGTTGCCACGGCCTCAGCAGCAAAAAGAAAATGATAATCTGGGAGTGATCGATCCGGAGTGACCGTCTCAATCCCAGGCGATCACCGCCGTGACTGCCACACGGGCCTCCACTCATCGGCCCGCCTACTGGGATGCTGTTTCCCAGTCGCGACGGCTACCGATGCCACTATGAGGGAACGACGCCCGCATGACTATCCCAGCGACAATCCCCCGGAACGGCGACTGTCACCCCGACGCGATCAACTCATGTGGCGTGCCGCCCTCCAGCACAGCCTGTCCTGGAGGAACGAACGGCACGCACGGAAAAGGGTGGAAAAGGCCGACCCTTCACATGACCACACCCCACATCATCCGATCAATTATTTATTTACACGCACATGGTGCGGCGTAGCACACTACAGTAAGAAATTCAAAGAAAAAAATTTAGGTAATGATAAAAGAGAAAAAATTTAAAATTAAACAAGATAAATTACGTTAAAACTGATTCTACGTTAATGTTAGATTTCACTTTCACTATCACTGTTTTTAAGAAAATTAAGGAAAACACAAAAATACCTGAAATAAATGAACCGTTATGGGGTCGAACCACCCACCCAAAACGGACAACCGAGCAGAAGTGAAGAGAAAAGAACGGAAATTCCAAACGCAATCAATCAAAATGACGAAAAAAAAAATATAACCTGACAATAATTGCTCTGAGTGGGGTTTTCACCAAATCGGTGCACCACCACGAAACGCCGAAAACAAACGGTAAAAATAATAATATATATGTACAATATAAGGAAAATAGAAAGGAGAAACAACCTGTTACAAACTTAAGCAACTAAAATTTACTTAGTTTATCCCTTAATTGTTTTACCTTGTTGTTTTAAAGGCCCGTCCGACCAACCGCAACCAGCGCCGACGCAGGATTCCCCTCACACAACTGATGGCCCTGCCCCCACAGGCGGGAATACTGTCTCAAAAACTACAGCAATCAAAAGGAAATCTCACATGTAAAATGAGAGTTAGATTTTCTTTGTTCTTCTCTTTTCGTTCCACACGAATTATTTTAATCACTCACTGGCACATTAAATAAAACTCTGCGCAACTATTGTTTTCTTTTTTTTTTTTTTTTTTGGTTACACAATATATTATAATTATTTTATTATATAAATCCAATACTATAGAATTACTTTCTATAGAATTCTATTCTAAACTTACTTTCTATAGAATTCTATTCTAAACAACTGGATGTTTCTTTTTTACTCGTTACAAATTTTATAAATTAAAACTGGAATGTCAATTGTTAAGTTATATTCAAACCAGTTAAAAGCATTAATTTCTAGTTACAATAAGATTATATGGTTCAAAATTCTATTTTATTTATTCGTGCGATTAAAGCGATACCAAATGAATGTAAACACACACCACACTCCAAATATTCCAGATTGAATATTTTAATAACCAAATATTCCATCTCATACTACATAATACATGTACACACACCAACTCGCAAGAGATATATATGTTTGTACATGACAATATAGAAAACAAGTAAATGAAAAAAATTTAAAATATGTTTGCATAGCAATCGGTGAGAATATTAAATTTGAATTTGGCAAAGCATAAATTAGAGCATATGTATATACAACACTATGGTGGTCATGGTATTTTATAATTAAAGAAAAATTTCAAATTATTTGAGCGTTTGGAATTTTCAAAAAAAACATTTTCACTGTTCCAAGTGGAGACGTATGCCAGTCGTAACAACTTTCCACATCTGTTTATCTTTCTCTGTGGTCTTGCTTTAAATGTATATATATTTATATATATATATATATATATATATATATATATATATATATATATATATGTATGGGATTCTACATCGATCTTGTATCGATCGAAAAAGGAATATAAAACAAAAAGAAGCAAAAATAACTGCGTACAAGGTGTATTAAAATAATCTTTGAATTATAATACGTATACATATGTTAGGAAAAAAGTCTTTTTTTAAATTAACTTTCAACCTGTTGTAATAAATTTTTTGTAAATATCTAGACTGAATATGCGAGAATGAATATGTTTAATATTGTTTGTTGTCAATTTATTGTTACCAAATTGTTACACAATTCCACAATACCTAATTACATTACACATATATGTACATGCACTCTTTATAGCAAAAATTGTATACGCACATTTTTAATATTCATAAATTGAAATTTTTTTGTTAACATATTTAAACCCAAAAAAATATGACATACATAATAACAAATCTATGTAATAATAATAAATAATTTGATTCTATCGGTTCTAACTTTATTCTGTTTGATGTACATTTATTCCACTAGGACATTCTATTTCAAAAAAGTTCAATTTGTATAAACACACTTCTGAAAATGATTAATGTATTCTAAATGATAATTTATTTAAGGTTAAGGTGGCGGCTTAGACACACCACGGTATCGAGTTCGATTCCCGGCGCTAAGCACAACGCCACGTCCAATCGTGTGTAATCTCGTTCGTTGTGCTGACTATCTACAACGATCACCAATAATTGTAACATATGGTTTGAAAGAGCTTGTAAAAAAAAATCTTAGTATGGGGTTAACTTTGACATGTATAAAATATAAAATATACATGCAAAGAATTCGACACCATTTCCTGAAATTGACCTGTTTCACCTGATACAACAAATCGGTTATACTGTTGCTAAACTTTGTATTTGTATACTTTGTCGTCAAATAGTTAAATGAGATTTACCCTGAGTCCGCCACTGATAGAAATGTCTCCTAAAATAATATTTTTAATTATTTTCCTATGTAAGAATATAGTAAGTATCTAATAAGGGAGAGGTATGAGTTTTTCTTAAAGAGAACTTATCCAAGAGTATTAAGAGAATATTTTGCGAATACAAGTGTACAATAAGTGTATACAAGTGTGTCAACTGTCAGTTGTGTTATTTTAGTATATTTTTCGCGTCACAGTGAACAACATCCGTTTTATAGAATTTCAAAAAAATAAAACTAAGTTTTTAAAACATACAAGGTACGTAGCATGAATTAAATATTATTTTTAAATTTAAAACAATATCTTTGTAGAATGAGTTTCAAAATTGTTCAAACAATTGAGGATGATGATATTATTTTAAGTATTCTCCCAGAAAAATGGGAAAAAAATAATATTCTAAATTGGCCTTTAAAAAAAACGTTTGCTATGGATCGGCTTTTGCGGGACTCTAGTTCTGAACCACCATTTCCTGGTTGTTACCAAATGAAATGTAAAGTTAAGCGAAGAAATATTCAAAGCTATAAAGAAGCACTCGAAATTATGACGGCTATGAAATCAGAATCTGATTCTAAATGTTTAATTACCACCAGAAACCCAAAACAAATACAGTGTATAACGAAATGCAAAATGTGGATTACAATGTAAATATTAAAAATTTTTGTGTATAGTATGATTAGTTTCTTTTGATTTATTTTCAGGATGAAATTATAGCTATCAATGATCTTAACCTTCCACCGGAGCAATTGGAAAAAATTGAATTTATGCCGGAACAAATTGAAACAGTAAAATTAATGTTTTTTTAAATTTATTTGCATTATTTATAAGTGAATTGTTAAACAATTATTACAGGAATATGTGTTGAATGTCACGCCAGGGGTCTATAATGAAAGTGTGGAGTCAACTACTAAAGCTTATTGTACGGATGGATTTATTGTGCAGAACCCTCCAGAAGAAAACACAGGCATCAATATGCTGACCACATGTCATAGCTCTATGTGCGAAGAAATGGGGAAAACAATTATTGATACCTTTAATCGGCCGCTAGCACGATTAGAAGCAAAAATCGAGTCGCTAATTGAATTTAAGGTAAGAATCATCTGCTTTTAAATTTTTGAATGTAAAAATAAAAATTAAAAACTAAATAAATTCAAACGAATATACGCATTCTATTAGAGTTAAAAATATTTAACATTTAATAGGAAGAAATTCCAGTTATGTCCTTAAATGTTATTGTATAATATTACATAATTTTTTACAATTAATTTAATCACAGACTACCGCTCCACAATCGACATCAGCACTAAAGCCGTGTGAATCAGGAGATGAACTGATTGCCTTAGATGAAAGCTTAAGTACAGATGCTGAAATGCAGGACTTTGTACGTTTTAATAAACATTTTCGTCCGATTAAATAATTTAGACAGTTAAATTATAATTTTGTACAATCTTACTTACAATTTAAATTAAATAACAGAAAAGAAAATTAACAAATATTGCTGGACGGCAACCAATTGATGGTACAACGGTATGCTACTCTCTGATAGATCATATTGTGACCAGAAATGTTTTATTAGAATTTTCCTGGAGTGGCGCTGGAAACGGCACACAAAAAAAAAATCCAAAATTTGCAACGATTGCGAAATGCTATGGTAGAGGTAAAACAATATAGTTTTAATTAAATTATAAGTAAAAATACTCATATATTATAACTCACTATAGACTATACAATCCAATAACGATGGAAATTTCACACATGCTCCATGTGAATTATTTTTTTCAAACATCTTGAAAAATTCGCTGCTTAGATGCTCTAAAAACCCTATGAAGAACTCCCGGAAAGGATCATAAAGAAACAAAAAACCAAAACAGAGCACTGAAAATAGTGAAAGTCCCAAAAACTAAAATAAACGGGTGATCCAAAATGTGATTTAAGTTTGCAGGTTTCTCAAAAAACCAACAAATTTTTTTATTTTTATGTTTTTTAATGAATATAGTTTATCAGTTATTTGTTTTTATTTTTTAAAATGTAAATATGAGTGATATTTTTTTTATACTTTTTTTACCAAATATTTGAATTTTCATCTTAAAGATAAATAAATATGTAATACATTTTATTACAATCCTAAGTTAAGAATTATAAATTTTATAAATTTTTCCTTTGTTTTTGTTAAAATGAATTTAATTTTTTTTAATATTTTATAATTCAATAAAAAAATTTTATGGAATAAGCTTCTTTCAAAGTAAAGTATGTATTAAAGGAACAAATACAGTTGTAGTCTCATCATGTACAATAGCTACCATTTTACATTTAATGTCTGATAATTGATAGATTTTTCTTTCTGTATCAACATCGTATAAGCAACATTCAAATATATTAATAAAAGAGGATTTAAATGGTTGTTCGAAAAATGAATCGAGATTCTGCATTTTTTGACCAGATATGTAAAATATTTCATCATTTCCCTTAAATGCATTATTGAACTGAATTAGTTCATCTTTCTTCGTTAAAAACCATCTGTTTGCAAAATCCGTACTCAATAAAAACGAATCGGATATGTGAAGTTTTGAATAATCACTTCGATTATTTGTAGGAGCTTTCAAAATTGGAAAATTTTCTTTATTTCTCAATTTTATATCCAGTTTACATTGGTTGATTTCGTGGATCCTCTTAGCTACTTGTACCAACGGGCAGTTACCCTGTCGTAGTAGTAATTTTATTTGGTATAACATATTTTCAAATGGATATGCATTAAAAGTTGACAATACACCGAATTTTTGCACTTCATCTACGAGATGTAATAAATTATGTACATTGCTGGTCAAAAATTCTTGACCGAAAATATCCCTGTATCGTTCGACATAACTTTCCATTAATTTTGCAGCAACATCTATATATTTTATGTAATGTGTAGAAGAACAAATTGTGATTGCACAAAATAGCTGTAGAAAATGTGCATACATATCCACTGGTAAATAGTTTTTGAGAGCAACTATACCTGTAGTAAAAATCTAAAAAAGTAATCAAGTCAATCTCGTAAAGAATGCTTTGTTTAACATTACCAATATAATAAAGAAAAAAACGGAACTCTGTTACTTTCCAATGCGCCAAACATTCTAGTGATCTCACAGAACGATGAATTTCTCGTGGTAAAGTGCATTTGGAAAGTTTCATAGAAATGTTTAATATATCTTTTGCACTCCATTTGCCTCTTTTATTAAAAGTTCCGTCTCTCCAACCAAAAAGTAATCTAAAATTATATAAATTCATAATATCAAAATTATTATATTGCTCTAGGTATATTCAATTATATAAACCTTTTCATAATACCAAGATCTAATAAATGTAGCGAATCGGAAACTGGAAAGTCTTCTACCATATCAATTTCAAGCTGCTCTAAAGGCGATATACGCTTATGGTGAAGTTCATTAGTCTAGAAATAATAACCATAAAAAGTATACGCTACAGTTAGTAGAAAGTAATAGATAAACTTTATTTTACGGAATTTACTTTATTACGAAAATCAAAGTAAGTCAGTTCGTTTTGGACATCCTGTGCGTGGAAAAATATTGGTCCGAGATTCATACGAGTATTCGCCAACGGTTATACATTTTAAACAACCATTTTGGCTACTATAATTTGCAGTACCTATAACAAATTTAAGAATTAAGTACTCAAATAGTTTAAATTGTATTTGTTAATACCCTTGATAAATGCTCTTGCTGGGGAATCGCATATAAAAGCTCGAACTTTCAGATTACATAAATGTCCATATAAATATATCCCATCTCTCATACCTATTTTAAGTTCTTCAACAAACTGATTTAAGTATTCATCTAGGTTTGGTTTTCCAACTCCATGATATATTTCAAAAACCATTGGTTTACTATTTGGTAGCTCGTAAATATTACAAAGGATAGGCCAAAATTCTTCTTTGGAACTGTTGGCTATTGGCAAACCATCAATATTTATATTTAATGAAAAAGTTGTTTGTTCATTTATCCTTGGCAATGCTTGTTGTAGGCAAGTAAATAAACCTTGATGTCAATATTTTCCACGTTCACCTTTTACGCCAAAAAACCAGAGCAAAAAGAATAAAAACAAGACTTTAAATTTAACATCGCATAATAATAATAATTAGAGACGGTACATAAATATATATTAAAACGAGTTATCTATTTTCTTTACAACTATTACTTTTGGAGTTTCCAATAATGTTCTGGGATCAGCTGGCAATAATCCCGGTTCCATGAAATTAAAAATTTTAAGTAATTTGTTTAACGCAGTTTGCCTAACATTAAAAGTAGTTGACCAGTTTTTTAATTTCTGAACAATTTGCTCGTTTTTAGACCATTGTTCTTCATCTGAATCATTTTCAGAAGGATCAGAAAATGTTTCTTGCCCAACAATTAATTCAGGCTCAGTTACATTTTCTGGGATTGTATCCAACGAGTTTCCTGCAATTGATGCCAGATTATTTGATAAGTCAGTACTAAAAGACAATTTATTGCAATGGTTAACAGTAGTAACAGTAGATGCAACTGGCTGCTGAATTTTATTTTTTTGAAAGATGTCCGAAATAATATTTTTACTCATTTCAGAATAAATTTTTTGGCGTTTCTTATTAAAGGATCCACTTTATTTAACTTTATGCCACTGGCTTATATTTAGAGACATATTTATTATATTTTTTTAAATAAAAAAACTGAATAAAACTGTAATATATCTAACACTCGATTTTTAACATTAATTAGTTTTAGAGTTACGTCGAGTACTAAGTTTTGTTTTCTGCTGTACTCATACAAATGTCATATTTTCTAAAAGAAACACACTTTAAAGGCTCTTGCTAAAGAATCTAAACAATATGTAATCTTATAGCGTTCTCTATAAAGATTTGTTTATGTTTTAATCAGAGTTCAAATTTATCGCTCTTTTAGAGCTCTTTATAAAAATTTTCGCTCTTGCTCCCAATAAAAATTTTTTTCAGTTTGCTTTTACGCTCTTACCCTCTAATGATAAACACAAAAAAAAATTATTTCGCTCTTTCAAAGCGATTTAAATTTTTCTTTTTAATTTTGCTCTTAAAACAAAGAGCGTAAAAGCTAAAAATATCGCTCCAAACCCATTCTACAGAGCCATTGTAGAAAATACATTAGGGAGCAAAATTTTTTGTAACACACGAATTGCTCTTTGAATATCAATAAATAAAAAAGTTTGATAAACGATATTTAGATAAATTTCTGGAATATGGCTAATTGTGATGGAACTTGGCTATTCCTTAACCGATTTTAGTGAAATTTAACATGCGCGTTAGAAGTGGGATTTTAAAATGATTTTTAGCTGAAGTTCTGAAATATGGCCAACTACAATGGAACTTGACTATTCTTTAACCGATTTTAGTGAAATTTGGCATGCGCGATTGAAGTGGGATTTTAAAATGATTTTTAGATGAAGTTCTTTAATATGGCCAATTGTGATGGAACTTGGCTATTCCTTAACCCATTTTAGAGAAATTTGACATATGTGATGAAAACGGGTTTCTACAATGATTATTAGATGAAGTTCTGGAATCTGGCCAATGTGGATGGAACTTGGATATTCCCAAACCGATTTTAGTGAAATTTGACATGTGCGATGGAAGTGGGATTGTAAAATGATTTTTAGATGAAGTTCTGGAATATGGCAAACTAGGAATGAACTTGGCTATTCTGTAATCGATTTGAGTGAAATTTGACATGTGCATTGGAAATAGGATTATAAAATGATTTTTAGATGAAGTTCTGGAATATGGCCAATTATGGTGGAACTTTGCTATTTCTTAACCGATTTTAGTTAAATTTGACTGATGGCCAATTATGGTGGAACTTGGCTATTTCTTAACCGATTTGAGTGAAATTTGACATGTGCGTTTGAAATGGAATTCTAAAATGATTTATGGATAAAGTTCTGGAATATGGCCAACTAGGATGAAACTAGGCTATTTCTTAACCGATTTGTTCTTAACGGATTTCATTTGTGATGAAAACGGGATTCTAAATTGATTATTAGATGAAGTTCTGGAATATGGCCAATGGGATGGAACTTGGCTATTTATTAACCGATTTGAGTGAAATTTGACATGTGCGTTGGAAATGGGATTTTAAAATGATTTTTAGGTGAAGTTCTGCAATATGGCCAATGGGGATGGAACTTGGCTATTCCTTAACCGATTTTATTGATATTTAACATTTGAGTTGAAAATGGGATTCTAAAATGATTTTTGGATCAAGTTCTGGAATATGGCCAATTGTGATAAAACTTGGCTATTTATGAACCAATTTTAGGGAAATTTGACATGTGCGTTGGAAATGGGATTCTAAAATGATTTTTGGATAAAGTTCTGGAATATGGCCAATTGTAATGGAATTGGCTCTTCCTTAACAGGTTTTAATGAAAATTTGACATGTGTGATGAAAACGGGATTCTACAATGATTTTAAGAAGAAATATACGGCCAATTAGGATGGAACTTGGCTATTTCTTAACCGATTCTGATGCAATTAGACATGTTCGTTGGAAATGAGATTCTAAAATGACTGTTCTAATTCCGCAGTCCTACACTAACATTAGCGTGCTGTCACCCATGTTTTCATATTTTTCTTTGATTGCGACTAAATTTTCCGGCTGATGTATAATAAACCTGTCAATATAAGTAATCTATATTAATTATTATTTTATGTAACTCATATTGATATATTTAAATATATCCAGTTTCCGTAGAGGTTTATCTGCTGTTGGCCATATTTCATAACTTTATCTAAAAACTATTTTAGAATCCCACTTCCAAAGCATATATTGTATTGCATAACAATCGGTTAAGGAACAGCCAAGTATCCATACAGCTGTCAAAGTTTATCTGCTGTGAGAAATAATCTGTAATTTCCATCCTATTTAGCCAATATCCAAAACTTTATCTAAAACCTACTTTAGAATCCCACTTCCAACACATATATTGAAATGCATCACAATCGGTTTAGGAATAGCTAAGTTCCATCTAAATGATTCAAATTTCAGAAACTCATCTAAAAATCATTTTAGAATTCCTTTTTGATCGCACATGTTGTATCACAATCGGTTAAGGAAGTTGACCATATTCCAGAACTTCATTCTAAAAATCATTGTAGAATCCCGTTCCCATCGCGCATGTCAAATTTCTCTAAAATCCAGAACTTCTTTCATCCCAATTTCCAATGCACATGTCGAATAGCATCACAATCGGTTAAGAAATAGCCAAGTTCCATCCTAGTTGGCCATATTCATCTAAAAATCATTGTAGAATCCCATTTCCATTATGCGTGACAAATTTCACTCAAATCGGTTGAAGAATAGCCAAGTTCCATCCTAGTTGGCCATATTCCAGAACTTTATACATAAATCATTTTAGAATCCCATTTCCAACGAACATGTCAAATTTCACTAAAACCGGTTAAGAAATAGCCAAGTTCCACCATAATTGGCCATATTCCAGAACTTCATCTAAAAATCATTTTACAATCCCATGTCCATTGCGCATTTTAAATTTCATTAAAATCGGTTAAGGAATAGCCAAGTTCCATCCGAATTGTCCATATTCCAGAACTTCATCTAAAAATCATTTTAGAATCCCATTTCCAACGCACATGTCAAATTTCACTCAAATCAGTTAAAGAATAACCAAGTTCCATCCTAGTTGGCCATATTCCAGAACTATATCCATAAATCATTTTAAAATCCCATTTCCAACGCACATGTCAAATTTCATTCAAATCGATTAAAAAATAGCCAAGTTCCACCATAATTGGCCATATTCCAGAATTTCATCCGAAAATCATTTTAGAATCACATTTTCATTGCGCATCTTAAATTTCACTAAAATCGGTTAAGGAATAGCCAAGTTCCATCCCCATTGGCCATATTCCAGAACTTCATCTAAAAATCATATTAGAATCCCATTTCCAACGCACATGTCAAATTTCACTCAAATCGGTTAAAAAATAGCCAAGTTCCATCCTTGTTGGCCATATTCCAGAACTTTATCCATAAATCATTTTAGAATCCCATTTCCAACGCACATGTCAAATTTCACTCAAATCGGTTAAAAAATAGCCAAGTTCCACCATAATTGGCCATATTCCAGAACTTCATCCGAAAATCATTTTAGGATCCCATTTCCATTGCGCATTTTAAATTTCACTGAAATTGGTTAAGGAATAGCCAAGTTCCATCCCCATTGGCCAACCCACATGTCAAATTTCAGTCAAATCGGTTAAAGAATAGCCAAGTTCCATCCTAGTTGGCCATATTCCAGAAATCAATTAAGAAATAGCCAAGTTACACTATAATTGGCCTTATTCCAGAACTTCATCCGAAAATCATTTTAGAATCCCATTTCCATTGCGTATTTTAAATTTCACTAAAATCGGTTAAGGAGTAGCCAAGTTCCATCCCCATTGGCCAACCCACATGTCAAATTTCAGTCAAATCGGTTAAAGAATAGCCAAGTTCCATCCTAGTTGGCCATATTCCAGAAATCAGTTAAGAAATAGTCAAGTTACACCATAATTGGCCTTATTCCAGAACTTCATCCGAAAATCATTTTAGAATCCCATTTCCATTGCGTATTTTAAATTTCACTAAAATCGGTTAAGGAGTAGCCAAGTTCCATCCCCATTGGCCATATTCCAGAACTTCACCTAAAAATCATTTTAGAATCCCATTTCCAACGCACACGTCAAATTTCACTAAAATCGGTTAAGAAATAGCCAAGTTTCACCATAATTCGCCATATTACAGAACTTGATCCAAAAATCAATTTAGAATCAGATTCCCATCGCGCGAGTCAAATTTCACTAAAATCGGTTAAGGAATAGCCAAGTTCCGTCCTAGTTGGGCATATTCCAGAACTTCACCAAAAAATCATTTTAGAATCCCATTTACATCGTGGGTTTCTAATTTCACTAAAATCGGTTAAAGAATAGCCAAGTCCCATCCTAATTAGGCATATTCCAGAACTTCACCTAAAAATCATTGTAGAATCCCATTTACATCGTGGGTTTCTAATTTCACTAAAATCGGTTAAGGAATAGCCAAGTTCCATTCAAATTGGTCATATTCCAGAACTTCATCTAAAAATCATTTTAGAATCCCATTTCGAACGTACTAGTCGAATTGCATCACATTCGGTTAAAAAATAGCCAAGTTCCATCCTAGTTGGCCATATTCCAGAAGTTTACCCAAAAATCATTTTAGAATATCATTTCCAATGCCCGTGCTTCTGTTCGCTAATAAAACAATCTGGCTTTCTAAAGAAATTGAGAAGGTTTTGAATGTAACCGTTTGCCGTAATTACAAGAGCAAGAGCAATATAATAATGACGTTTTTATTCATCAGAGCAGAGCGTATTTATTTTCTCAATATAGCGCAATAACAAAGAGCGAAAATATGATAACACAAACGCAATAGTGGAAGAGCAAGAGCCTTATAATAAAAATAATGATCCAGTTCTTCAGAGCGATATTCTTTTTTTAACAATATCGCTCTTTATAAAGAGCCTTTTAATAGTTTTTATTAGCGCTCTTGAACAAAAATGAAGAGCGAAGAGCAAAATGAAATCCCATTTCAAACTGTTTTAATCTTTCAAAACTCTTGGTCAAGAGAAATCCTACAGAACACTCATAAAGAAAGAAATTAAGAGAACTGTAAGACTAAATATGTCTTGGCTAATAAAACTTTTTCACTAACAACAATAAGAGTATACTAAGTGTGGTGTAAGAAACCGCCTTACAACAGAATCTGTCAAGGTGTAAAAATGCCATATAAGAATATAATATAGTTTATAAATCGGCATTTCTTTGACAAGGAGCTAATAATTATTCAGTTTTAAACATTCTTGGAGAATGTTATTCTAGGGCTCTTTTAAGTGAAAAATATTCTTAAAAGACAATTTATAAGTCAAAATGTTAGTTGGGTGGTATTCATATAATTAATATATGTTTGTATTGTACAGAATGTGTAATAGCTGATTTTCCCCTTAATTTAAAATTTGATAACAAATAAATGAAAATTAAAAACAGTGGAATGGAGATTTCGATCGAGTAACGATCTAAAGTAAAATAATATACAAAATATTTAACTTACTTAAAATTAAGACCAATATAACTAATACTTTAAATTATAAATGAAATTATAATCAAGTGAATTAAATAAATACATTAAATAAATCATAAAAATATGTTGAACTTGTATAAATGTAATTAAAAACTCAACCTTTACAATTATATTTCACGACATAAATTGGTAAGTGATGTGGGGTTACACATTGTATATCTTGCAGCTTGTACAAAATTTTAATTGAAATTAATAAAATTTTAATTAACAATTTTGCATTTTAGTAAATTGATTTTTAGAGAAATTTAGGGAAATCGTTAAGGGCTAACCAGCGAATCAGTAAGAATCCTTAAAGAATTTGACGAAATTATTTCCTTACAGAATATTTGACATATCGGCCACCGAATCCGTAAAAACTGACAAATACAGTATTAAAATTCTAATGTGAATAGCAAAATTTATTATTTTTAAGAAAAGTATGCTTTGAAAATTTTGATGTATTCTGACATATCCTTCAGTTTGCGCGGTAATTTTCGCTCTCTTAAGTGACGGCTGAACTGAACGAAAAGTTCTTAAAGATTCGCTGGTCAGTAACATGCACTTTCTGTATATCGCGTTCCTACCTAAAGTTGTTACTGACTCGCTGGTTCACCCATTAGTCTGGAATCTAACGTGTCGTGATATACGTAATAATTCTTAGTATGATCACAGGATACAAATTTAAAAATTTAAGTGTTAAATAATTGAAGTTCAAATACTAATTACTATGTGGTGATATTTGAACCGAGGTATAAGTGCGTGAACGGCTATACATTTTAGCCACATGTTCTAACAAAAATGAATAGAACTTTTAACTTTTTCAATATAGCTAGTTAAATTAAATTATACAAAATAATTATTTGGCAAATATTATACATTCCAAAAAAATAAAAATTTTTAATCAACTCGTATTATTGAAATTAAAAATCATTCGTCATAAAAATATGTACCTACGTCGCTATTTCAATGGAAACCAGAAGCGTAAATATATCAATCAGAAAGAGGTCAATTTAACACAAAGTTTCGTTAAGTTAAGAACAATACCTCAAATTCTACGGGAATATAGCAAATTTCAAAATTCCAAATTCATCATCAACAAAAAAAATAAAAAATTCCATCGTTCTTGGTCAACACAATGACAAAGAACATATTGTACATCAATCAACAACCGTCGAGCATCAAATAATGAAATGTCCGTAGTACAACAGCTGATGACTAACCAAATTCATTGATTTAAATTTGTTTGGGTCTTTTTCATTGAAACTACGTCTAATCAACGCTTTGCGGTATTTTGTACAAAATGTTAAAATCGGTAAGCTCCTTTAATTATTTATGTAGAACAATTTTACAAAAAAATTTTTTTCATTCATAATCCTGTACAATTTCTTGAAGTTATTTTGAAATTTCGTAATTCCGTAAATGTTTTTTTTCTTATTGACAGTTTTTAATGGGTATTACAAAAACGAGTGTTAAATCTAAAATTAATTTACATAGAAGTGCAAGGTCAATTCTTAAGTTCAGTGATAATAAACCGATTCAAATAAAATCAAACAGTATTCCTTATAACGTCAGAATGAATATTGAAAATACGTTAAAGATTATTCCTGAATTTAAAGGGAATCGTGAAAATTTACATAAGTTCATAGCATGTTGTGAGGTAGTGTATAAAACCGTGGAGAAAACCGATGAAGGAAATTTCTTAGATATCGTTCAAGTTAAATTATATGGGTTAGCTTATGACATAGTAAAAAATTCCGAATTTAAAACGTGGTCTGATCCTAAGGTAAAATTAAGTACACAGTTTGGTGACTCAAGGTCAATTGATCAAATACAACTGGAATTAGTTAAAATAAAACAATTTAGTTCTGAAAATATTCGTACTTACGCATTACGAGTACAAACCTTAATTTCAGAACTCAACGATGCTTGTATCGCTAGCGAGGGTAAAGCTGCTTCAAAATTTAAATTCCAAAATTGGTATTAGGGCTTTTCAAGAAGGTATTTACAACAGTTCTATACAATTATTGGTTAAGGCTTGATAGAAAAAGCTTGTGAAGAAGGAAGTCAACTATCGTCTAACTACTCAAAACCAAATACAACTGATAAGTCGAAAATTAAATGTCAAATATGTCATAGAATAGAACATAGTTTCCCTGATTGGTACCAACGGTATAAACCTCCAAAGTTACATCGTCTTGTAATACATTTAACCAATCAAATCGTAATCCAATTGCATGTGCCTATTGCAAAATTACTGGTCATCATATCAGTCAGTGCCGTAAGAGGCAATATAATAACTCTAGAAATTCGCAAGTTTCTCAAACAGCGTCATCAAATCCCCATAATAAGACGGAAAACAGGAGGGAACTCGATCAGTCTATGTCAAACACACCTGTTCGAGTTCAAGAGATTCAGAAATAGTGTATTCTAAATCCAATCACGGAATCAAATCTTAAAAATAAATTCGATAAAATTCGAAGCAGTCATAGTTCTAGTTTAGTTCATTCATTAAATCAAACGTTATCTTCAAATTCGTATAATTTTCAAAATAAATTGGAATGCAAACCAGTTATTACTTCAAATCTTTATAATTTTACTTACACTCCAGCAAACACTAGTTCATTCGTTTCATTTTCATTAAACATTTCTAATCAAGAACAAAACATATTTTTAATTGACACTGGAGCCGATGTTTCACTAATTAAAGTAAATTGTATTCAACCTCAGGCGTTCTGCTATCTAAATTTGAAGTGTAAACTAACAGGTCTCTCTAATAATAAAATAGAAATGCTTGCACTTTGTAACAGAACAATTTTAATAAACTTAGAATGTTCTTTAGATCAAATCTTTCAAATCGTCCCTGATGATTTTCCCATTCCTGGAGATGGACTAATAGGTAAAGACTTTTAAAAAAATTACAAATGTATAATAAACTATTCAGATCAGCTAATAGAGATTCCCATAGCTAGTCCTACAATAACTATACCTATTTCATCAATAGTTAAAATTCCAGCTCGTTGCGAGAAATTCATAAATTTCAATTCACATATTCATAAACCAGATGGAGAATATTTCTGTAAATCAAACGAAATTTCAACGGTGTTATACATTGGCAATAGTCTTGTAAAAGTTTCAAATGGTGTCGGTGCTTTGAGCGTATTAAACAACAATGAACATGAAGTCGAAGTTAAACATTTAGGCCCTTTTCCAATTACTTACTTATTAGGTGGAACCTAACTTAATATATAAGAAATTACATTGAATAAGTTAGGTTCCATCAAATAAGCAAGTAATTGGAAAAGGGCCTTAGTACTTGATTTGAAATATATCGACCATTTTAATATATTTTCTATTTCAAATATTTCACACAAAATCGAAAATCGTCTCAGTATTCTTGAAAATCAACTCATTTTGTCGAGCATTAATAACAAAGAAAAAAATTCAGTTCTTAATTTGTGCCGAAATTATAATGACATTTTCTACCTAGAAGGAGATCAGCTAACATACAGTGATGCAATAACTCGTTCAATTTCAACCAATAATTCTGTTCTGCCAATTTACCAAAAGCCGTATCGTTTATCTGTGTTCTTCAAATCAGAAATTCAAAAACAAACAACTAAAATGTTAAAAGACGGAATAATAGAACCAAGTACCAGTCCTTGGATCTTTCCACTATTGGTAGTTCCTAAAAAAGCGAACAATAAGGATGATTCTAAGAGTTGGAGGATTGTGATTGATTTTCGGAAACTGAATGATATCACTGTTGGGGATGTTTTTCCATTGCCCAATACTTTAGCACTTTAGATTTATCCACAGGATACCATAAAGTTCTAGTCGACGTCAAAGATCGATCTAAAACCACCTTCAGTACAACAACCGGACGTTTCCAGTTCATTAGAATGCCCTTTGGCTTAAAGGGAGCACCAGCGACCTTCCAAAGGTTAATGAATTCTGTATTATCCGGACTTATATAGGAACTAAGTATTTTGTATATCTGGATGATATTGTGGTTTACGGTCGAAGTATAGTTGATCATAATCAAAAATTATCTGATGTCTTTGAATGTTTAAGAAAATTTAATTTAAAACTAAATCCAAACAAATGTAATTTTATGCGAAAGGAAGTGGTATATTTGGGACATATAATTACACAGCACGGAATAAAACCTGATCCTTCAAAAATTTCAGCCATATTAAATTATCCTGTACCCAAAGATACCAAATCAATCAAATGTTTTTTAGGCCTAGTCGGATATTACCGTCAATTCATTTGTGATTTCTCAAAAATTGCTCATCCACTTACATCATTGTTAAAAAAGAATGCAACATTTACTTGGACAATTCTGCGATGAAGCCTTTAACTCTCTGAGAAATTCACTTACCATATCACCTATTTTGCAATTCCCGGATTTCACGTTAGTGATATAGCAATTGGATCCATTTTATCACAAATATAAAATTCTTCGGATCTATCCTAGCCGTACCTTAAACAAACCCGAAACTAACTAGCTGTTGGCTATTGTCTGGGGTATCAACCAATTTCGACCCAACATTTATGGTACCAAGTTCAAGATTATAACGGACACCATAAACCCTTGATTTGGCTATGGTTTAATAATTAATTCCATTTTCAATATTAATTAAAATCGCGACATCCAATTTCTTTAAAGTGACATAATTTTGGATTTGAATTCTGGAACTGTACTCCACTTGTCCTAAAATTTCAAAAAGGCGTATAATTAATCTTGCGTTATGAAATGTATTGTGCTTTAATATTTTAGCCGGTAAGAACTCTTCGTTTCTGTCATTTGAGTGTGTGCAATCCGTCAAAAGACGAACTAGTTCACAAAAATGTCAGCATCATTTCACCATAAAATAAAAAATCTATCAATTGGGAGATGTTTGCCGGGCCAAAAGCTAAGTAGTATAATTCGTTATTACTTATCAATTGACTTTTAAAGCCTTCATTGGTATTTAATATAAAATTCAAATTCTTCACACTTCCTACGTAGTAAGCTTTAATACCGGCTTAGTATCGCGTTGGCTAATTCCATATGACCTAACCATTTATATTCATCAATGAGCCTTGAATAGCTCGCTAGCAAATCTGGTGATTTGTGTAGACGCCCGTCCAGTCAGCCAGTGATGTAAGATCCGAAGAAAATGACAGGTTTACTACAAATCTCTTTCTTGGTTGCGGTTAGTAAATTTTTCAAAATATTTCTCACGTTCAGTTTTCTGAAAAAAAAAATCTGTTTAACGGAATGAGGAAGGTTTTAATAGTCCAGAATTTCTCAATTTGATCGTTCAGCGTGGTAGAATCTTTCATAGTCATATGACAAATGTAATCAGACTCTGAAAGAGAAGACATTTTTCCAAAAACTATCAAACCCAATACGGTATTTTGTAACATAGGCAGATGGTCAGCTAACTTGATTTGTCTAACAAAGTTATATTCTTGATAAATTTCTGCAAACAATAAATCGACGTTTCAAAAACTCCTTTTTCTGGAAATGTCCGCAATCGTTGGATAGCTGGAGAATTTTGGTATTATTTGTAAATTCAACATGGTACAATAATTCGTAATGTTGGATTGCAATATGATAATTGAGTTCTATGATAGAGACCCGATTCCATGAATATTGATGCTGCTGCCACGATGAGAAATTTTCAGAATACACGCAAATGACTTACTGATAAGATTTAGCTATAATTCGGACTCTAACAGTGCTCTGTCAAAAATAGGATGTCCAATATGGTCCATGACTTTCACCAATTCTGTTCCCAAATAGCTACAAGCGATGATGATATGGCGATGGCGATGGAACTCGCGACATCCGATGCAGCTTCTTTTATATTTGACGATGAAGATGGTGCAGCAGCGGAATTTGTGTAAAAGGAAATGATGAGATCAAATTTTGAAACCATAATTTATACCATCAAATCATCCCATTGTTTAACCGTTCTCTTTAGTGCTTCTACACAACAGAGTTGCGATTGATAGTGATCAGGAAGCCTAATAATCTCATTAGAATCAGGCCGATCAATCGCTTTGATTTCAAATAGTTGATAAACATGTTCTTCGCATAATTATGAAATTCGATTTAATAAATCTGTCCAGTGTTTAATTTCCACTTTGACACAATGCGTCAATTATAGTCCCGCTGAAATAACAACGTCAAATTTTTATATGACATCAAAATTATGTGCATAAGAGTCTAGTTAGTGAATGACAAGTGAATTGAATTTTTTGTTAATAGAAGCGCAAGAAAAAATATAAATGAAAGAAGTGTATAAGATAGCATGAGCTTTACAATACATAGCAAATCTAATATATAATGACACAGTTCATGAATAAATTGTTAAAATAAAATAATAATTTTACGATGCGTCGATTGATGCATCAACACCTTGGATATGCTTTATAGGGAATTTAAAATTTAGTGTCAGTTCAATATTTCCAACGTATGGCGTACGGCACCACAACAGTTTCGCTGGACGATTTTTGTAAAAGCTTATCTAATTTTACAAAAAAGAAAGGTTAAAACGATTATCAAATGTTTGAATCTGGGCCATAAAATTTGAAACACTGTCTCAGAATCATCACTTTCGATGTTTCCTTCAACTTCTTGCTGATTTCCATATTTTCAAACACAATTCTTCAGTTCGAGTTCAGATGTTTCATTCCCATTCCGAATACTTGATTCGTCTACTGTCGATGAGTAATTAAACATTTCATTGAAATTGCGGCTATGACTACTAAAAGTAGCGAATTTTCTACCTCTTGTTTTGCGGTATTTGCTTTAGGTACATGTAAATAAAAATTAATTCTTGAATATTCTTCAAAAACCAAAGATGCCATCAACTTACAACGCTTTTGTTTTCATGTAGGTAAAAGCAGTGAATTTTATTTCCAGTTGCCTTCTAACTGCTTTCACAACTCAATTCCATTAGGTGAAATTGTGGGATGCGCTTGAGTTTGAATCAGCCCTAAATTTAAGGCATTTTTTTGTATTTAGAGTTAGAACAGCGAAATAGAAGAAGGAACCTGACTTTTGAATTGATTGATTTTTGATCGTAATTCGAAATCACCTTATCCGTTTATAATTACACGCTCAATTCACAACTGAACACACTTTGCATACAAAATTAACTCAGCCCCTAATTAGGAATTAGAGGATTTTTTTTTTTAAATTAACAGAATTTTGACATAAAATGAAACCAATACCGAATTAGAAATTATTTTAAATGACAAATAATAAGTAAATTACCGACCAAACAGCACAGTGGTTAAAGCTACGGGATTTGGATCGGAAGGTACCGGGTTCGAATTCCTATAGGGGCGGCATGCAAAAGAGATTTTTTATCAAGACAACTATGACCCCATGGTAAGAGTGCAAAATCCATGGGCCCGACCCACTTTTATGTGCAGGGCGAGCTACGCAAAACGGGTCTATAAGCCGAGCGTCCTCGATTTGACTATTGCGTAAGGTAAGGTAGGACGTAAAAAGCGCGTTGGAACAAACAATAGTACAAACAAAATAACAAATATTTTTAAATTATATCTAACATTCTGCTTTTAGAAATTAAAATTACGTAATTATTAACAAAATTATGTTTTTTTAATTAGTTATAATAAAAATTCCAGTTTCCGGTGCTTCAAATTTCGTATTATAAAATCTGACATTTTACAATAACAATTGTATCTTCATTATACTTTGATCGTAACTTAAGTTTAGTGTAACATCATCTGTATGGTCAAAAAGAATATATTCCTGAATTGTATCGAAAAACAATATCAATACAGATGCTGTCACGCAGAGACGTTTTTGTACCATACATTTTTATGTAACTAAGGATTTACTGCGCACAGAAAATCTGTCGAAGGAAGACGAGATTCGCTACTGCGTCTAGAAAATGTGTCAATAAAACATATTATTTGACATTGAGTCAAACACAATCCCCACTTTGGATAGCACCACTTGCGGAACTGAGAGGATACCATGTCGAAGCCGTTTCAAAACATATGTTTCCAGATAAAAATCCATTTTGACACTTCTACGTCGCCACGACCAAATATCCAAATACAAATGCTACTCGGGAACGTATTCAAAATTTTGCAAATTCTGACGAGTGAAAATACATCTGAAATTAATTTTTAACCGCCAATGGCCGGTTCATGCAATTAACCCTGGGCAGCACTTCCGTTGTTATGAAGACATCAAAAAATGTGTCAACCAAAGTTCTTCAATCGGGTAATCCGCTTATTGCCTGAACAAAGGGCAAAGTTGTAGATTCCGATGGAGCATACTTCAACAAACAAATGTTTTTAATTTCACTAAAAAGGGTTGGAAATACATTTGTGCACCCAATATTGTTGAAAAAATTTTAAAATTTTTTGTCCTTTCGTAAATCAGATATTATGCCAATATCTGAACAAATTATTTAATTATTTATTAATTAAAGCTGCCTAATGCATAAGAATTCAGTTAATATTTGATGTTTTGCGGCTGTTATACCAGTAATTATACACATATCGTGGGTGTTAATTAGTTCATTTACCTGTAATTTAGATTCCTTAAGAATTAAAAGAAGAACAGGGTACTATCATGATAATTATCTCTGTTCTTAAAATTTTGAACGTTTCTATTATAATTTGGTTTAAAGTTAAACGATTTTTGGAAATAGTTTCGGTTCGGAAACTTCTATTAGGCGGTATATTATAATTGTTGCTTAGTTGTTCAATTTGTACGGCAGATTCATTTGATTTTGGTTCTTTAAATATTTTATTAGGGCTAAGTTTACTAAAAATTAGGTTTGTATTAAAGTAAACTGTATTTCAGTCTTTAATATTGTAGCAGGTTGAAAAAGGACCAGACAATTGGTTTTTGATTTCAAAGCCTCGATTTCCTATTGCCGAATATATTATTCTAATTCTGGGAATAGGAATAAAATTCTATAAAATCCCGGGATTTTCCATATATGCCCGGGACTCTTATAATTTGATTTTGCGAAATTCATTTCACAAGTTTTTATTTGAATAAAATATCAAAACAAAATATCGGGTCTGCTTTTTAAAATATGTTTTTAAAATACACAAAACGTCGAAAGAATGATCGAAAAGGCCAACACGTTTTAGAATTAGACTAGTTCAAAATTAGTTGAAGTCGGTTTTATTATTTAAATTGGTTTTAATTGACCAATTCTTGCTTCCTTGTGCACGATTTTCATTCAGTGCGGCTTTCAACGATCTTGCCAAACTTGCTCTCTTATGGTACAATCTTCAACAACAATTATTTTGAATTTGGCTTGTTCTTAAAAATCTTACAAACGCTTACCATATATTTTGCTGAATACAAGAACCTAACCATTTTCTGATATAACGTGCAGAATTTCTTGCCAAAATCATCGCGTAATCAATTTTTAAATTTTTCCCACAACATTATCGGATTAATAGAGTAATATGCCCAATTGTATCGTTGTTTAGTAAATTCATCTGTTTTTCCTGCCTCTTGGAAAGGAGGATATATAGAATACCATTTACAGTTCCCAAATTTTCATGAGATTTTGCTCCTCTAATGTGAAAAAATAAAAATCTAGGTTGCCATTTCGAAGTTGCACTTTTAAATGTATAATGTGTCGGAATTTAGCCGTACAATTGAAACATACAAGTTTTCACTTTCATTCTGTAATTCCAGAGTATATTTCTATTATGTATCAACAAAAAGCTGTTGGTATATTCCGAAATTGTGTTGTTTCCAACAAATAATTTAAAATAAAATGAGAGTGAAGACAGAGATGCAAACGGAATGATTCGGTGAACTGGAACAATGCTATCGGAGTTATAGGAATAAACTTTATAATCTTACTTACGAGGTCATGAACAAGAAGGCCTAGTTAAAAAACAAAGTACTGTTGAATATAGGAGAATAAGTTAGGTCGTAGAACTACAGTGTATTTATACTGCTAAATACTAATCATCCAGCAAAATACATTTTATTGAACAGTTAATCGTTTACATATCTTGAATTTAATATTGTAGTTCAACCAACAACCTTTAACTGGCTGAATAGGTTCAATTGTAACTTTTGCGTTTTAAAATTGCAACAACTTTTTTGAACTTTATGACATCTCTATATTTTTGGAATGGATTATTTTAGCATAATTTTTCAAAAATAAATTTCTTGTTTTCCCAGTGAAAATAGCTCGGGAGCTTCTAACAACACATTTCGGCTGGATAGGTATACTTGTACCACCATGTACTTTATATGAAAATATTGCGAATGGAGATAAAATAAAAACTATTTTTGAATCATGATTTCATTGTTTATTTATTATTATTATTTTATTCCAAAAAAAAAAAAAGAGGCGTGGCCAACACACGACTTTCTTTTACGAACAGAGAATTTTGAGAAATTTTATTTTTTTTACTTTTTTATTTTTATTTGTTTTTAATTTTTGGAAATATTTTGTATTATATAGTTTTTTGTAACCCTTATACTTTTTAAGATATTTGCAAAATAAATTGATTGGACCAAGCGAGTGGCCACTTCCGGTTAGCCGATTTGGAGTAAAATTCACTGGGACCTCCCAATTTATCAAAAAACCTTCAATCTGAAGTTTCAGTTCGATTGGTTAAACTGTAGAAAGGACACAGACAGACTGACAGACAGACACCATTTCGAAACCCACTTTTTCCGACTCAGGGGACCTCAAAACAAATAAATCTCTAAAAATCGCAAGGTCCAAAATTTTCATGATTACTATACTTTATTTTACTAGAGTAAAAGAAAGTAAAAGGAAATTCAGTGTTTTGTGTATCATGTGAGTTTTTTTAGGCTGCTAGGTTGCAGTGAAGACATGTAGTCTTAGGAATGCTGTGTTCATCACAAGTTGGATTTAGACAATTAACGCACATTTTTCTGGTTTTACGTTGTTTTTTGTTTAATTCTCGGCAGATATAACAACTGCCACAAACACGTCTGGGTCCCCGGGTCTTAAGATGCTTTTGGCTGCTAGTTGGAGTTTCTGTAATTGTTAGGCAACATTGAAGCACCATTTCAATCACTGATCTTACAAAATGATTTTTCGTCACTTGCTGATTTTTGCTGCGGGCTTCAATTTCAGGCAAACATAATTCATATGCTAGATCTTTTAAGAATTTTTGCCAATGCCCCTTCGCTCTAAATCTTGGATTGTGTTCCCGATGGATTAGATATGCTGCTAAAGCAGCCACGTCGACCATGTTGAAAAAAAATTCCAAAGGCGATCGTTGCGTTTTGCGTTTCACGGATGATTTCCGGTTTTCCATTTAGGGTCCCGTCAATCTCACTTGTTGCATGCATCGATGATAGAAGTATCACGGATTTGTTCTTCTTTGGAACATATGAACACACTGTTGCATCTTTGTTGAATGCAAAATTTGTCGAGCCAGGTACTCTTAGTTTTGTAGGCTGCATATGGAATTAGCCGGTAAAAATGTTTTATTTCTTCGAACTGTTCCTACTAGCATCATTTTCCAACAGCACAACGTTTTAGCCAACTGCAAACTTGTAAAAAAGTTATCAGTTGTAATATTCCTTTCAGAGCCTTTGTATAATGCAACCAAATCTAAAACAGTGCGCTCACCGACATTTGTTTGACGAGGTCCATCGGCTGGCTTTCCAGTGTAGATCTGCCCTTGCAGAGGGTAAGCATTTGCTGAGTCAGAAGCCCAAAATACTTTTATTCCGTAATTTACCGGTGTGGACGGAATATACTGTGTAAATCTCGTATGTCCCCTGAATGGGAACAACTGTTCATCTGCAGTTATAGATTCGGATGGCGTGTATCCCTATCCGTGGTTTTTATTCATCATCAACCAAATATCTCTGATTGGAACAGCTTTATCGGTTTCAAGACGTTCTCTTCGTGTGTTTTGGTTGTCGAATCTAATAAATCGGAGCAATAGTTAAAATTTATCACGAGGCATAGCTGCTCTAATCAGTGGTAAAGAGTGTAAAGCCCACATTTGGTCGATATTCTCCTTATTGTTTCTACGAACCCCAGCGACAATTAATATTCCCAAAAATGTTTCTATATCTTCATCATCAAATGGTATAAACTCTTTTGATAGCGGCCGCTTCGAAACGTGAGGATACGTTTCTTTTAATTGATTGTTGTAGTCCTCAACAACCCGCTTACCTTTCCTAGCAATATAATATAACACATTTCGCAAAACAATATAGATTTTAGGGTCTCTTTTGCCGAATATAATTCGCTGAATTTAGCAGGGCCTCTTTTTTGCCGTAGAATATTACGTTCCCGTGTTTGTGCACTCGGTTACGGTTAGGTACGCCATGTAGTTCCATCTTTTCCAAAAAGAGTTTCATTTTCTTCCACATATGGTTATTCAATTTCAATACTTTCATCTGAGTCAAATGGTTCGGCCTCCTCTATAATAAATTCCTGTTATTATCCGATTCTTTGTTGCCTGTGCCGTTGGGTTCTGGAATATATTCTTCTTTGTCCGATGAAATGTATGGATCTTCCCCAACTTCAGAATCATTAGACGTTTCTAATAAGTTTCGCAGTTCAGCAGATGTAAACCTACATTCAAATAACACAAATTTTTATTTAAATTTTTGGAAAACTATAAGTAAAATATTTCACTAATACCTTTGATTTCGTCTTATTCGAGAACAACTACTGCTTGATCCAGCATCACTATCCGTAATATAAAAATTCATGAATATTATTATTTTGAACTTTACTCAACAAAATTTCTTCTGCTACTGACGAATAACGCAGTAACAATTGTTTCTACTAAAAAAAACCGTTACAATTTATAAATTTTTTTTTCCTATTCCTGATTATGAGCCGGAGTCAGAAATCTGATACACTCAAAAACAATGAAAATAACACACAAAATACTATGATTATGAAGTATGATGTATTAAATAATTGTATTGTCACTGTATACTACATTTACAGTAATACCGTTGTATTATTTCTGATTCACAGTTGTTTTTTTATTTTTAAAGAATATAAATTTGTACATAAAAATAATAAAACACAATATTTTTATACTATACCATATGCAATTTTATTTATGTTTTAATTATAAATTATTAACATTTTCCATATAAATTATATGTAAGTACAATTGTATCTATTTAGCCGATATGTGTTGGTTTTTTGTTCAGCCGGACAAAGGGTAATCCAAAGACAAATATTATAGTTGTCAAACATTTCGATCTTGAATTTAAACTATTTTCAACGAGATTGACCTTTATTTGATCGGGAAAGGACTTTGAAAACTGTGAAATATTGGGGATACAAATAAGTTTTAAGGTTTTTTTTTATAAATTCGAAATTTTATTCAGAGAAATTGGTACAATGTATTTTATTCAGAGTATTGTCCATCGTCAGTTACGACTTTTTCCCATTTTTCAGGCAGAATACCGATTCCACATCGAAAAAATTCCTAGTCTTTTGAGCCGATCCAAGAATCGACCCAATTTTTGGCTTCTTCGTAAGCAGTAAAGTGCTGCTCGGCCAGGCCATGAGTCATTGACTGAAATCAAGTGCAAACTACCTTTCCTTGACGACTTTTGCAACATGTAGCCGAGCGTTGTCATGCTGAAAGATAACTTTGTCATGTCTTTTGGCATATTAAGGGCATTTGAGTTTCAATGCTCGTCTTAACGTTCTCAAGAATGGTTTCGTTACGCTGGAGTAGCCGTTTGGGCTTACCAAACGATTTTCTGCGTTTTGGGTTATCGCACTTTTCGTCCCTCGTCACGATTCGTTGAAAAAAAACCCTTCCGATTTTGTCTTTGGAGCAGTTATTTGTAAGTGAAAAACGGCGTTCGGCGTCCCTTGGCTGGAATTCATTGCATTTTTGCACCATAAACATGGCTTTAAGACGGTTTTGAATCGTTTGCTAAATTACTCTCAAAGTTTCAGCGAGCACCTCTTGAGTTTGGCATGAATCTTTGTCCAATAACGCCTCCAACTCAGCGTCTTCAAACTTTACTGACCTTCCTTCACGTTCTTTATCACTGGTATCAAAATGTCCATTTTTAAACCTCCGGAAGCAGTACTCACATGTTTTTATTGATGGAGCATGTTCCCCATATCGTTACAGCATCAAAAAAAATATGTTGTTTACACTTCAGCGAAATGATACCAACTGATTTTTCGAGGGAAATGATGACGCTTTAACATGAATATAGTTACAAGATAGTCCCATGCGATTTAATACTGGTTACGCCATCTTTTATAAATCCCTCAAAACTTATTTGTACACCAAATATAGAGACGAGTTTACCAGAACCACAAAAATATACAGAGTTTAAAATTCAACCAAAAATAAATTCCGAGTTATTTATAAAATAATCAGTCTTTCACCCTTTATGAACCAATATTAAAAAATTTCATTACAATGACAAACCTGCAATATTAAAATATTCTTAATCAAAAATTTCATCTCACTGACAAAAACCAAAAATATAAAGAGTTAAATTACCAACGATGATCTATGTCGAACTCAGTCTTAAATCATACACCAAAATTAAACAGAAATTCCCCAAAAAATATTATCATGAATAATAGACACAAAATACAATATTCTGTAAATTCCTAGACATAATGCCATTCACAGACAAATCAGATTACGAAATGAAATTTAAGAGAGATTATATTATAATAAAACCTTATCATTTATTATACAACAATAAAAAAATAAAAAAATCTTAATTTACAAGATAAATAATCAACTCATCTCTTAAATTAGTGTTATTACCAAAAATACACCTCACCCCGCACCAAAATGACGCATAGTCATAAAGCAAAAATTGAACAGCGCACAAAAATGTAATCATTTACATAACAATTATGTTATTATTTCGACAGTGAGTCGTCATCGTCTCATTCTTCAACCAATTAACATAAAACCATTAACCTTTTTATGATCAACAAACTTATCAATTATCATAATCCTTTTATAATGTATTCTATCCATCCGTGGCAATGGCAATACACAAAATAAAATGTTTTCCCCGCATTTTATTCAAATTCATTTTAAGTTGAGCCGATTTTTATTATTTTGTGCGAGATTTGCCTGATGTTGACGAGTAAAACGGATTTCATATATCCTAGAATTGGAAAACTTTACTGGATATTTAATGTGTTTATATTTTGCTTCATTTATCAATTTTTTTTTTTTTTTTTTTTGTATTAGCTGCCAGTTAATTATAATTGTTTTTTCCATTATGTCCGGTTAGTTAATTCGATTAAAATGAAAAACATAACCACACATCCCATTTTTGTTTATTTTATGATTGCAAATCACAATACTTTTTGTGCTACACTAAAGCCAGAAGAAAATATACAGCATAAAGAAAATTCGTCTGACTGTCAGAAACATTCAACTTGATTTAAATTATACGTATTTTGGTATAAATAGTTTTCCTATGCTTAATACATAGGTATTCTCGTTTATATATATTTTATATGACTAGGCATTTTGGAGTAAAAATATTGTGTTGGATTGGAAAATATTATTGTAATTTATGCCTTTCTTCGACATTAAGGCAATAATGTTCGAGTGACAAAATATGTATACGTTGTAACGGAACCCCATTTCAGTTGGCTTGGTCTGAAGTGTCATTAACTATTTAAACTCCAACCATACGGTGTTAAAGCTAGCTAGGCTCATGTAGCGGGCGTGATAATTTGGCCATTCAAGACATTAGCTACAAAAACCGCAAAAGAGGCAAAAAAAAAAACATGAAAAACCGAAATAATACAAAAAACAAATGGAGGAATTTTTTGCGGTGCTCTTCAATTCACAAAGAGAAAACGCAAGCATGTGACGTGACAACGTTACCAGGTTACCTGCATATTCAATTAAGCTGTAATCAGGTACAATTTATTTTAATGAAGCAGTAGAGTTAGATCCATCTATTTTTGACAGTTGTCAAGTAGTCACCCAAAATATAAATGGTCATTTGTTTAGTTTATTAGTTTAATTATGATGACTCACTGCATTTCGTATTATAAAATTGTCTTTTTGCATTGCTCTTTCCTCATATATCATTTTGCATTCCACAGTTCTCATTGATCATAACATTTCGGATTTTGCAATTTCTCATTTTGCAATTTCTCCCCAATTTCCCCAGTTCGATTTCAACATTTTGCTTTTCGCATTTCTCACTTAGCTTTTAGCATTTCGCATTTTCCACTCATTCCTAATATTCACAATTCGGATTCCGACAGTATTTTGTATTTTTCTTTTCGCATATTTCTCATTTTTCATTTTTCCTTTTTAATATTTATTTTTCATTAGTGAGTTTTAATTTTCATTTTACAATTTCCATTTTACATTTTTAATTTTGTAGTTTTAAATTTTCATTTTTCTATTTATATTTTTCATTTTTAATTTTTAATTTTTCATATATCATTTTTCATTTTTTATTTTTTATTTTTCATTTTTCATTTTTAATTTTTCAATTTTTATTTTTCATTTTTCATTTTTTATTTTCCATTTTCCATTTTTCATTTTTATTTTTAATTTTTTATTTTTCATTTTTCATTTTTCATTTTTCACTTTTCACTTTTCATTTTTCATTTTTATTTTTAATTTTTTATTTTTCATTTTTCATTTTTCAGTTTTCATTTTTCATTTTTCACTTTTCATTTTTTATTTTTCATTTTTCATTTTTCATTTTTAACTTTTCATTTTTCATTTTTCATTTTCAGTTTTCAGTTTTCAGTTTTCAGATTTCACTTTTCATTATTCAGTTTTCATTTTTCATTTTTAATTTTTAATTTTTAATTTTTAATTTTTAATTTTTAATTTTTAATTTTTAATTTTTAATTTTTAATTTTTAATTTTTAATTTTTAATTTTTAATTTTTAATTTTTAATTTTTAATTTTTAATTTTTAATTTTTAATTTTTAATTTTTAATTTTTAATTTTTAATTTTTAATTTTTAATTTTTAATTTTTAATTTTTCAGTTTTAATTTTTCATTTTTCATTTTTCATTTTTCATTTTTCATTTTTAATTTTTCATTTTTAATTTTTCATTTTTCATTTTTCATTTTTCATTTTCATTTTCAATTTTAAATTTTTTATTTTTAATTTTTAATTTTTAATTTTTCATTTTTAATTTTTCATTTTGCATTTTTCATTTTTCATTTTTCATTTATCATTTATCATTTTTCATTTTTCATTTTTCATTTTTCATTTTTCATTTTTCATTTTTCATTTTTCATTTTTCATTTTTCATTTTCCATTTTTCATTTTTATTTTTAATTTTTTATTTTTAATTTTTCATTTTTCACTTTTCAATTTTCATTTTTCATTTTTCATTTTCATTTTTCATTTTTCATTTTTAACTTTTCATTTTCGATTTTTCATTTTTAATTTTTCATTTTTCATTTTTTTTTGATTTTTTATTTTTCATTTATCATTTTTCATTTTTCATTTTGTATTTTTCATTTTTCACTTTTCATTTTTTAGTTTTCATGTTTCAGTTTTCAGTTTTCATTTTTCATTTTACATTTTTCATTTTTTATTTTTCATTTTTCATTTTTCATTTTTCATTTTTCATTTTTCATTTTCCATTTTTCATTTTTATTTTAAATTTTTTAATTTTTATTTTTCATTTTTCACTTTTCATTTTTCATTTCTAATTTTTCATTTTTCATTTTTCATTTTTCATTTTTCATTTTTCATTTTTCATTTTTCATTTTTCATTTTCATTTTTCATTTTTAACTATTCATTTTTCATTTTTCATTTTTTTTTGATTTTTTATTTTTCATTTATCATTTATCATTTTTCATTTTTCATTTTTAATTTTTAATTTTTCATTTTTCATTTTTCACTTTTCATTTTGCATTTTTTATTTTTCATTTTTCATTTTTCATTTTTCATTTTTCATTTTTCGTTTTTCATTTTTCATTTGTCATTTTTCATTTTTTCATTTTTCATTTTTCATTTTTTATTTTTCATTTTTCATTTATCATTTATTATTTTACATTTTACATTTTACATTTTTCATTTTTCATTTTTCATTTTTCATTTTTCATTTTTCATTTTTCATTTTTCATTTTTCATTTTTCATTTTTCATTTTTCATTTTTCATTTTTCATTTTTCATTTTTCATTTTTCATTTTTCATTTTTCATTTTTCATTTTTCATTTTTCATTTTTCATTTTTCATTTTTCATTTTTCATTTTTCATTTTTCATTTTTCATTTTTCATTTTTCATTTTTCATTTTTCATTTTTCATTTCTCATTTTTCATTTTTCATTTTTCATTTTTCATTTTTCATTTTTCATTTTTCATTTTTCATTTTTCATTTTTCATTTTTCATTTTTCATTTTTCATTTTTCATTTTTCATTTTTCATTTTTCATTTTTCATTTTTCATTTTTCATTTTTCATTTTTCATTTTTCATTTTTCATTTTTCATTTTTCATTTTTCATTTTTCATTTGTCATTTTTCATTTTTCATTTTTCATTTTTCATTTTTCATTTTTCATTTTTCATTTGTCATTTTTCATTTTTCATTTTTCATTTTTCATTTTTCATTTTTCATTTTTCATTTTTCATTTTTCATTTTTCATTTTTCATTTGTGTCTTATCATTTTTCATTTTTCATTTTCATTTTTCATTTTTCATTTTTCATTTTTCATTTTTCATTTTTCATTTTTCATTTTTCATTTTTCATTTTTCATTTTTCATTTTTCATTTTTCATTTTTCATTTTTCATTTTTCATTTTTCATTTTTCATTTTTCATTTTTCATTTTTCATTTTTCATTTTTCAGTTTTGTTTTTCTCGAGTTTGCTTCTCGCGTTTTGCTTTTTACACTAATCTTTCCTCATTTCGAATTTCGCATTTGCATTTCTCTTTTCTCGCCTAGCTTTTTGCATTTCGCATTTTCCACTCATGTCTTTCACTCATTTTCCTGCTTTTCGCAATTCTCATTTCTTCACATTTCGTTCCACATTTTGCATCTCTCATTTCTCATTTCATTTTCTGAATTTCTCGTTTATTATTTCGCATTTCTCTTTTCGCGTTTTGCTTTTCACAAGTTTGTACTTCGCGTTTTGCATTTCGCTTTTCGCCTTTCATACTTTGAGTTTCTCGTTTAGCATTTCCTTACTCGTATTTCATATTTTTCAGTGCTCAGTAGTACTTTGCGTTTCGCCTTTCGCCTTTCGCACTTCTCATTTCGCAATTCGTATTTCGCTCTTCTTATATCTTATGTTACAACAATTTGAAGTAAATGTATTGCTTACGGACGTGAGGCCAATAATAAGCGGAATGACTATTCGGATTCCTCTTTAATTTCCCTCTGCAAGTTACACAAGCCGCATTAACTACTAACCACATCGAGGAGAGATGCCTTTGCAATAATTAACGATATCAGCCATTGTGCATTATTGGATCACAAATCTCTTGTTCAGCACAAGCTCGTGGATCGTGATCAATTGAACTTGTGAATTGCGCCGTTGCTTTTTTAATAAATATTGTTATAACTCAGTATTGCTGTAGAACTAACTAAATATTTCTTAAACGCTAACGATACTCTTGCAAAAACATTGTTCTTCTTAATCTAACGTATTATGTGATGCCGATTTCACTCCAGACATATCGATAAGATATTGATTTGTATGTATCAATATCTTATCGATATGTCTTATCGATTTTTCACATCGCTCACAAAAGGAATCTAAACATTTTATATTTTTGCTTTTGCAATGTCAGCCAATTTATAGTATTGTATGTATGTTCACAAAGTTGTAAGCTTTGCTAAATGTGCCCGATTTTTGCATGAAATGACAATAAGCAGTGGCCTGACAAGATTGTGATAAAATGTTGTTCTGCTCAAAGATGCTGTCGCTCAAAAAAAATTGAAAAAGTTATTTGAAAATTCAAATTAAGCTCAAATTACATACCAGATTCAAATCAAAATTAAAACGCAACTTTAGTTTCGGAACATGATATGTCCGTTGAACATCGGTGCTTATACGGTATAAAATCGTTTAAGTTTCCTTATACCAAAATAAAATTGTTTTGTTAAATTCTCATTATTTTAATTGGTTGAGTATGTATGATACGAGTATACATAGATAATCATCATAATAATACAAAACATTATTTCCCCATATCATAAACATTTGTTAAAATTTGTTGTTATCTGTATTGAAAGTAGCATTTCCATCTTCAAATCAAAAACAACCACCAATCATTTTCCACTTTTAATGTTATGTATTTGCTTTATTATATCAAATTCATTTCTAATCTTCATTCATTCAAAAATTATTATCAAACTTTTTCCAAACAAAACATTTTCATTCTACAGACATACAGCTTTAATACAGTTAAACCCACTTTTCTCGTATACGTACTCATATATTATATTCTTAAGCCATTTCATTAATTTTATTAATCTTTTCGTCTTCCTAATCATTTCTTGGAATGGTACTTTTTTGTCGTGAAGGGATAAAGGGTAATTCTGAAAATTATGTATTGTCCAATGACCCATTCGGCTACCATATTTTTTGTAAATCCAATTGAATGAACTTACTAATTATTTGATTAGGCTTATTGTATACAGCCTTCCTCCATATTTTATCACCCTTTACGGTATAAATGTATATTCTCAAAATATTTTTGCGGAACAGAAATCTGACAAGACAATGTGGAAATAAAATTTGGGTTTTCTTCATTTACTTTGCATCGTCGTCATTGTTTTATTATTTTGTTTTATTTCGTTTTGTTAATCAAATTTAAGATGATAAGTGAGTGGGCGGGATGAAAGTGGAGCTTAATATTGTAGAGGGTGGCAAGAAAAGCTTTTTTTTGTATATTTTTATGTTTATTTTGTCTTAAATACTCACATACTTACATAATATATGTAGTCTATATTGTGTATATGGTGATGTGGTTACAAATAATATATTTAAGTTTATCTTACATATAGAATAAAGCTGGAGAGAATTTACAAATTTTCTTATGGTGGTGGAAATATATTTTTATTTTTACTTAGCTGCTTCTTTTTTATGTTTGTTTAAGATAACGTATGGGTAATAAAAAAGGAGTAAGAATGTGTCACAATTTTTGTCCATGCCCGGAGATTGTACTGTTATTCGTCAGTTTCCAGATATCTACATTTTTGTTCTCGCTAAAGTTTTTTCTTAGATTGGCTGGTGAAAACGATTTTATACAATTCCAATTATTCACTCAGTTAAACATGTTTTCAGAACGTACTCTAGCAAATACAAACGTGATAATGTTGATTATAGCTTTCCTGAAGCAGATATCCCCAATAGTACGACTAGCTATCTAGGTATTTACTGTTGAATTAGCTCAATACAAAAATGTAGAGAATACAATGTTAGACATTTAAAGTTTTTTTTTAAAATCGCCAATATGTATTAGAGTCATTGGGAGCACAACGGCAACGTTAATCTAATTTTACAACAACCAAAAGAAAAACGAATATTATCAAATGCATAGCTTTAGACATATGTAGATTAAAAATTAGTTTTAGATGACATTGCTGCACTTGACATATTGCCGCAAATCATTATTCGATCTGAGTTTTGGGTTGAACAATATATGGTATTTCGGGTTTTACAATTTACGGTAAATTTAACGCAACATATAGGGCCGACGTATAGAGTTGGTGTTGCTACTAAGCAAACTACCCACTTAAATAATCAAATTTGTACTGATCTTGTATTTAATAAAACGCTTGGCAATCCGAACAAGTTAATTATATATTCCTGTATCCAGAACTGTAGGATTTCTGGCTTTCACTCGATTTTCCAACTTGTTATGAATTTTGTGAGCTAAACTATGACAGAAATATTGCAAAACGTTTTAAACCTTGTAATGTTGTATGGAAGTCTGAATTTATGCATTGAGAAATTTCATTCGTCCAATACGCGTTGTCATCAATATTTTTAAATGCTTTGTTTACATTGGTATAAAATCCAGACTCCCTGGCAAGGTTAAATTCTGACACCAGAAATTGTCTTTCAGTCTTATTTTGATATTTTCCTTCTCGCCTACGGAGGATCTAGGTAAGAATAGGGTGAGAGGCGTTTAGGTTTTTCTAGAGTCTAGAGGGGTAAGGAAAAAAATAATTTCAACAAAATTTAATGCGGACTGCAGCCCATACGACCGGCTCAAAAAATTCTTCAGCACATGATTTGATATATTTAAGGTTCGGAACTCATTATATCAGTACGAATAGTGTTCCAAAATATTTCTTTTCGTTGGGCCATATTTTATTTTAAAAATTCTTATCGCAATCCTATCTTACGACAGACATTTTTTTCAGGCACAGAAATAATAGGTTTTATCATAGGAACTATTTACAGAATTTACAAAATATTGCAGATAATAAATTTCACTCAACAAACGTTTTTGTTTTATCCAGTTGATGCTGGAGACTGAGAAGATAGTCTGAATTAGCTAAATATATACAAGTTAATTTGGCGAATATCATTTGTGATTTAAAGTTTCAACCCAAAAATATCCTGTATTTGAACCACGGTTTAATTAAGAAATCCGACCCCAGATTATTAAATAAATTAATAATTAATAAATTTGCTATTAGGAAGTACTTAAAGAATCGACTTAACCTCTTAAATCTCAGACATAAATTCTATAAAAATTCATCCACAAACGTACTATCTAGTTCCATTTGAAGCTGGAAACGTAGTACACTGCCTGGATTGGTTGTCTATGTAAAAATAAGAAAAATTGGTGAAATAATGTTAATAAATAGTTAATAAAAGAATTACTGATAGAAACGTCTTAATAAATCAGATATAACGTTTCACTAAAATCCATTGACAAACGTGCTTCATTTAGTGCTGGAACCTGGAAATGTAGTAAAGCCCTCGAGTGGTAGCAAATCTTATTTGTACACATTTTTTTCTAATTTCAAAGATGTTATTATAGTGTTTTGCAATCTTTATTGAATTCTGGCCATGTTTTATTTAAGAAACTCCATCCCTGCACCAAATGGAACTGCTGTGATTATGCACGAATTCCATTGAAATTTATTATCTGACTTAACCAATTATAGTGTTCAATTTAGCATCAAGTTAGCGGGTTTAAAACCTTTCTAAAAGAGATTTCACTACGTCCATGTTTTGTGCCCAGTCGTTTCCACAAAACCAATTTTATGTCTTGTTTTTTAAGGCGATTTTTCAGATTTCCTTCAGGTAACCTTACATATGTAGGTACTTACTGTGGAATCGTCTGGCAATGACATGTCTTTAAATTGCACCAAAATATCTTCCAATTCTCAAAAATCAGCTTTATAAAAATAGCAAACATACATGTTCGCATATTTTACATGTCTGAATCCGCATCTCTGTCAAATTTACGCTTTTGGAAATGAAAAGGGTTCGAACTTAAAGTTCCTTTAAGATTAGTATTTTATTTACCGCGTAAAAAGGTGAAAATAAATAAAATTTCGCTAACGGTTTCGCTGATCGGTACTTTTATCTACGAGAAAAACTTAAAAATCTCAAAACGATGATCTAAAAATATCTGTGATTTCTTGGAGAGTTGTGGCGGTCTTAAAACAGTTTTAATATGCAAATTTGGCTCAAAAGCTAAAAACAATTTTAGTGTAATTTGCTGGATCATGGTTTTTGTTTAAGACAAAATACGAACAATTATTTATGCCTAAGGTGTAACATTGTATTTCGTCTATACTCCCATCTTACTAGAAATACTCCCCTGTAAATTTGAAACGTACTCCGTTTAATGTTTTCAAAGCGACTGCACTTTCAGTGCTAATCTAACATTAATTGTAAGTCTATGATTTAGCGGATTGAAAGCGGTAGATTTAGAATATTATGACCGATTGGGATATTGGGAAAGTAGTTTCTAAACTTAAGAAAACCCATGACACATTTTAAGAACCTCAAATGTTTAGTTTGGTGATCTATATTTGTGGGAAAAGTGTCGTTCGGGAGTCGTACAGACCCTATTTTTGAAATTGTGTTTAGGACTAGGTTGATGGTTCAATTACGTTTGATATTTTTTTAATTTCAAAGAAATCGTAGATCTCCGTCAGGTGTAATTTTCATTTCATAATACAAGTTAGATATTTTTGCCAAATCGGGTATTAATTTGTCTTATGCTGTGATTGCTTGGTTCCTTAGAAATTAAATTTCGTTTCACTTCAATTCGATACTAAATACGCTTAACATAATTTTAATTTGTCAATCGAAACAGTAAAAAGGTACAGCAAGGTTGGAACAAAGTATTATCAAATGCAACAAAAATTTTGAAATTATATTTTGTATTTTTGTAATCACATTCTTCCATTTTTATATTTTTTGTTATCACATTCTGGCCTAATATACATATACTCGTTCTGGAACACTAATATTGTTTTCAATTGTCCTTGTATAACTTTTCATAAAATAAAACTCACTAATTTAAATATTTTAAAATTAATTAAAATAATAATAATATCAAATTTATTATACAGAATTAAACATTTTGTTTTTTTATTTGTTTGTTAATTTTCTAAATGGACTCTAGCCAAATACAAAAATATTTACAATAACATTAAAAAAAAAAACAACAACAATGTTAATTAATTTATAATAAATTTTTATTCGTTAAAAATTTTTAAAATGTATACCGAGATTATTATTAAACAAAAAGCACAAAAATGTATTTTAATAATTAATTATTCTTGTTTATTAGTTTTAAAATAATAGAATAAAATAATAAAAAACAAATAATAATTGAGATAATTTAATAATTAAAATAAAATATTTTTGTTTTGTTTTGTTGTTTTTCGTGATATTATGTTTTTTTTTCTCGCATTTGTTGTAATTTTTATTTTAATTAAAAAAAATAACAAAAAATCGTTTTAAATTCAAAATGGAAATTAAATAAAAAACGATTTTAATAAATTTTACTGTTTTGGATTTTTATTTTATTTATTTATTTTTTCATTTAATTTGGTTATTAATTATCCCATCGTCGAATAATATTATAATTATTTTTATTTTATTTTGTTTTTTTTTCGATTTTATTTTTATGTTCTTGGAATGAATTAAAAAAATAAAAAATTAAATAAAATACAAACATTTTTTTAATTAAAAGATATCGTGGGGATGTGATTTGGATTTTAAATTTAATTTTATTGTGCTTTTATTGGGGGGGCGAGTAGCAGGGACAGCAGAGACGCAACGATTTCAACAACAACGTCAAGCAACACTACCTACAGTTAGTACAAATTTGGGTGACCGCATGGGAACATGATGATGGAATGAAATCTCGCCCCCCTCTCACAACCGCCGATGGAAAAAATGGTGGAGGGGAATAATAATAGTTGTTTACAGCTTTTCAGAAAAAAAGAGTTTGCGGTACCAGGAAATTTGTGTTGTCATTGTTGTCTTCTTACAGGTTGGAGCAGTAGAGATGAACTTTAAAATTGTATTGTCTTGTGTTATAAATTACTAAAAAATATATTACTAACAAATTTACTAATCAACTACTTAGGTGTCTGGAACCGGGTTGAGTCTTTGTTGCTAACATTCCTTTCCCATCCCTCGATCTTGTTATATGTAAAAAGGTGTACGACGGCGGCCTGGCCAGGGGCGGATATCACAACTATTAGACTTATGTGGTTATCGATGTGGCGCCTTTCTTTATGGGGTTTGGCTTCATGAAGAATGGTGTCGTGTTGTGTAACATGGGTATGTGTGGTATTCGCATTTATAATACGGGAGACTTGCTTAATGCTTGATCGTACATCGCAGTCAATCAATCAATCAATTTTATTGTGCTTTTATTGGAGGATATATTATGGGGGATTTATGTCGTTCTGCAGAAATATGAAACGGAAGAACCAATATCACACTCCCACGGCCTAATTTTTCTGCATTTATTCAATACCTACCCTAAACAAATCTGTTATTCAGATCAGTAAGTAGGGGCAACTATTCAAACAAATTTTAGTCAAATAAGAAAGAGAGCATTCGTGGGAACCGATTAAGCTAAGAAAACTTTAAGCCAAGGAAATTCTGAAAAGACTTAATACGGTTTTTTTTTTTTTTATTGATCAAAATTTAACGTTGCGCATATTCAAACATTTTTATATGCTCCTGGCTTTTTATTTTTTAAATAGGTTATTTTAATTCAGGGAAAATTCGGTACTAAAAACCCTTTTATACAGTACTTAAAATCTACTTAATACTATTTCTTACAAACTAATTGTATACAGGTAGAGACTACATAGTATAATTAAAAAAATTATTAGCTAATTGTTTTTATTTTGATTATTATTAAAATATCAGTGAGTTTGTTAGTTTAGAGTTTGAATTAGTGGGTTTGGAATACTCGACATAGCTTTAACACTAATTTTTGATTCGTGTGATTCTTAAAAGTTTCAATTGACGGTAGGTCTATTAGATTTTCTAATTAATTCCATAATAGGATATGTGTCTTGGGGGCAGACGATATATTAATTTGAGGCAGTGGTTTTCCATTGTTTATAGTTCCTTTTTGTACATATTTGCACATTTGGCCCAAACTGGAGAGGCGTATAACAATTTATTGTGAATTAATTTCTTATTTTCTGGTGTTAGCTTAGACTTGTAATCTAACAAACTATATAGCATTTTTGTAATTTTCTCACAAGCTAAATTTTTCATAGCAAAGTAATTTTTAAATGTTAGTCTTTAATCTAATGTTACTCCAAGGTATCTTACTGAGTCTTGCCCAACTATTGCTGTGTTAATAATTTTTAGGTCTCCGTTGATTGGTAAGTTACGTCGTGCATACTTTCTTGTTAGAAAAATTGATTGTGTCTTGACAGGATTAATTTGAATTGACCAATTGCATCAGTAATCAGAAATTTTGTTAATCGCAAATTGGAGTTTTTGGAATATTTCATTTAAGATTTAAAAATGGCTTTCTCGCCAGCATATATTCCATTGATGTAGTTTACTATGTCTGCTGTATAAATATATTATACAGAAAAGGGGAAAGCACTGTGCCTTGAGGGACTCCAGATTTTATGGAAAAACTTTGGCACACTACACAGAACTTTAGATTTTCAAGGTACCATTTTAAAAGTCGAATAATATATGTTGCAGCATTATACTTTACTAGTTTGTAAATTAGGCTCTGTTGCCAAACGTTGTCGAATGCTTTTTCAACATCGAAAAGTACCAATTACGTAGATTGTGTAGTACTAATTGTTTTTTTTTAATATCTGATGTAATTCTCAGCAATTGCTGGCTTGTAGAAAGTTTCTTTCTAAACCCAAACTGCTCATTTGGTTTTATTTTACTTGTTTGAGGATCAGTCTAGAGTTTTACATTTTTGACTTTTCAAAGATTTTTTCAAATTCATTTAGTAAGCTGATATATCTATAATTTTCCCCTAGAACGTTTTTTTTCCAGGCTAAGAAATAGGACTAACCTTAGCGATTTTTCTGGTACTAGGAAAATAACAATTTCTGATCCATGCATTCCATATATTGCATAGAAATATGCTGCATCGTTTAGGAAGTTGTTTAATAAGAATATTGTTACATTTTTGCCTTGTCAATTAAGGTTCGAAACACTGGATTGTGAATAATACAAAATCAATTTAATTTATCACGAACGGATTTTATTTATTTAGCACAAAAATTATTACAACACAATTTATTATTATAATTCACAAAAATCACTTTATATAAATTATTCGCAAATTTTACTGTACACTTATAATTTTTATTTCCACAAAAACACTTAAATCACTTTTTAATCATTACACTATCGCTTTCCAAATACTAATAATTCTTACAAGGTTACACTATCGCGTTCCAAATTCGAATAATCCAATTCGATCTCAAATTTCTAGAAAGTTCATGACCTTTCCAGTTAGAATAGTGTAGAAACGTTTAGAACAATTTTTATCATGGAAAATTCCATTTTAGTACAGTAAAACATTGAGCTATTCATTTAACTTATTCTATTACACCCTAGATGTCACCGTTACAATATTATTAATACCTCTAGTCCAGGGGGTAGATTCTGATGAAATGACAATTTTTCGTGACATTTTGTTATTAGTACAAAATATTGTCACGGAAAATTTGCGATTCTGATGAAATGAGTTATGACATTAACAGCAGTTTACACCAGTTGCATTTCTAGTTTACCGCAATTATATTTTAAGGTTAATTTTAATGATATTACACGCTACATACACATTATATACATATATAAAAATAAATAAAATATTGTTTTATTTAAATTAAAATATAAACAATTTATATTTATAACAAAATTATTAAAAATTAACAAAATATACTAACACATATTTTATTTAAAAATGCAGCTGACTTTTGTCACGGAAAACCAAATCAATGACAATTTTGTTTAATTTGTCATTTTTTTTCTTGTGACATTTTGAAAAAGTCACTTCATCAGAATCGCAATTTAGAACTCACAACTATATTGTCATTTTATAGCAGTTAAAATTTTAGTACAAAGTCACAAAAAATTGTCATTTGTCATTTGTCACTTGATCAGAATCTAGGCCCAGAAGACTTCGTATTTTTCAGGTTCTTAATAAGATACATTATGTCTGTTGGGATCACTAGGCTCATTTGTTCTAAAACAGTTTGAAATCTCACAAGATAGTTGAAGTTGTCTATTAGTATTGCAGAGTTGATTTGGTTCGAAAGTTAATTTAAAATGGTTCCCGTCTCTGCCTTTTCTTTATCTGTTATTGGAAGTTTGGATGAATTATTTTGGCTTTTTTGTATTAAAGTCGGTATTGATTTTTTTTTTTTATTAAGTATTTTTGTTTTTTCCAAAGTTTTATGTTGTGGTGGTCGGGATTGACAGCGATGGATTCTAAGTATCAATTATATTTTGAGTTTCTTAATTTTTGAATTTCATTTTGAATTATTTTAATTAGTATATTGACAAACTTTTTCAAGAAAGGATGGCGGGTTCGTTGCCATTATCTTCTTCTTATATTTCTTAGTCTTTGAAGAAACTTAATTTCGTCGGTGTTTACTATTGGATCTGTTACATTCGTTTTAATAGACACTCTAGGGACAGATGCAACTTTTGCTTCATCTATAATGCGATTAAATAATTGAATATAGTTGTTAATTTCGATATCAGTATTGATTTTTAGAAATTTAGATTTGGGGCTTAAATCAATTCGATTATTTATTGAGCGTTTGTATTTAGACCAATCAGCGTACTTGAAATCTAGATATGTTTTATTAATCATTTTAGCCTTAAAATTGTTGACAGTTTTTGTAAGCTAACAATTTGCATTATATTGTAAACGTTTGTTAGCACAATATCTATTGTTGAGAATGTTCGTCAATTTAGAGGGAGCCTCACTTAATATATGTATTGAAACCAGCGAAGGTGAGATCGACAATGACATGTCAATTATTCAATTGTCGACGTGTCGACAATTGTCATTGTCGACGTCTCGATTTAAAACAACAAAATGTCATCAATGTCGAATATGTCAACAATGTCAACAATAAATAATTTTTCCATATTCAAATGTTTTCCATATTCAAACGGTTACGACATCGGTCAGACAGTTAAGATTGTTTTCTCATCATATTTGTCGTGCTGTCTGATACAGTGGTATAAATATAAGTTTTATACATATCAAGAGCTAGTTTAGTTGATTCCAATGCAACGTCGGCCAACGCTTTTCCTGTTTCAGACTCTGTTGTGAAACCCCACGCATTTAAGAAAGCCTTTTCACCGGTTGTGTTATGGATCATCGTTACAATGGTTTTTGAATTATTGGCCGTATTTTTTTATCCGTCAATAAGCAGAACCGAATATTTACTACAATTTGTAGATATATTAGGTACAGATTTCTCATATAATTGATTTAGAATTTTTGATGAAATCTACTTTGATGAATCTACCACGCTAAATGGAATATTACATCCGAAGAATTTAGCCAGTAATTCATTTATCTTTTCTTCCTCGTCATTAGTAAAGCAGTCAACAAATCCGCTCATCTGAATTCGAGAATTTATAATTTTCCAAGATTTCGTTATAGTTTGACTTATTAATTTACTTAGCGTAGCATTGGCAAATAAGTAATTATTTCTCGATGAAATTTCTGGTTTACTAGATGCCGAAAAAAATTGAGATTTTGAGGTTGTGCCACTGGATACCTCAATAATTTGTTTCGGGACATTGAGAAACGATCGGATTTACGTCTGACTCTGACTCAAGATATAAGCCACTTGTTAATTGTGTTGTATTACCACTAGTTGTATTAGAAAGTCGAAAAGAAATCAATGAAGACTGAGAAACTGAGAAATTTGTAATATGTTATGTATGATAGTTATGTATGATTATGATGAGAATGAGATAGATAGTAAAAAATTAAAAATAAAATAAAAATCCTAACGATTTTTGTTTTGTTTTTTATTGTCGACGAATTGTTGACGTTGTCGACGAATTGATGACTTTGTCGACATAGATGACGCTGAAATCTTATTGTCGACGCATTGTCGACTCGTCAACGTCGAGAATAATAGACGACGCGTCATCAAACATTCCTGATTGAAACTCACGCCATGAAATGAGGAGAAATAAAATGAAACTATCATTATATCCCATTCCAATAAATGTTTTTGAAACAGATATAAAACTAGACATTCCCCTAACGGCAGTCCTACGAAAGGTTTTTATTTGAAATGGCATATTTTTTAGCGTGCATTTGATTAGCCCCAGACAATAAAACTTCAATAAAATATCGCAAAACAAATATTCTTTTATTTTTAATATTTTTTAACTCCTCCGCCGGTATTTATAACACCGTAAATTCTTTCAGGCATTGAATTATACAAAGATTGAATATAACTTAGAGGCACTTCCTTCTAGCATTCGATAATCCCCTTAATGAGTTCGGTTCTATTCCCATATTAGCGGCCTCTGCATACACTCGTTCAAATCTGGCGATAATGCTGGCCACTTTAGAAAATAAATATATTGTCTTTCTAATTTTAGATGTATGAATGGGTGCATTATCATGCTGAAAAATCAAATTTTGGCTCCCCTAACCTATCGAAAATCTACTTTTTGCATTTTCAGCATATTTAAGTACTTTTGAGCTGTTTGGACACCATCGCATATCACCAAATCAACCGCACCGTAATAATTTACAGCACCCCATGTCATGACTGAACCCAAGGCAGAGTGGTGTCTAGATAAAATAATTTTTGCTTTCCTTAAATCATGAAAATAAAACCTCAATCCATCGGACCCATCCAAGTTGAATTTCTTTTCGTCACTAAACACAACCTTATGCCATTTATTTTTCCAACTCATGTGAAATTTAGCGAAATCACGCCTAGCTGATTTATGATGTGGTTTTCTCTTCAAAAATTTAAATTAAACGTAATTCTTCAAAATTTAAATTTTTATATAAGTACGAGCTATACAATGCGGAAATTTCCCAACCGGAGAAACCTTTGGTATGTTTGTGAACCATTTCAAACCACAGAATCCTTACCCAAGCATTGGAGAATAATTTATTTATCATTGAGAAATGAGACAATGAAAGAATCTAGCGAAGAAGCAAAAGAATCCCGATGCTGAGTGAAATTAAGTTGCTGGGCCTAACTTTGTTATACATTTATAGACACCTTTTATGTTAATTATGTTATCTTTACCATTTGCTAAGCATTGTTTTATGAATGAGCTCTTATACGTCTTAATACGTCGAACTGTATCCACACTTGCTTGGATTCCCAATTCAGAAGCAATTTTAGTTGTTGGCTTCATCGAGTTAGACGCCGCTTCCTTTGAAATTTCTACCATAGTTCTCTATATCTCAAAGAAAATTATTAATTACCTTTGCACTTCTGAATATTCTCCTGGCTATTGCTCTATTAGAGTAACCTTCTTCCTTTAAAACTTTTATTTATCCCATTTATTCCTCACTGAGAGATTTTCCAGCTCCCATTTTTAAATTACCAAGAGGCGAAACTTTCAGAATTTTTAAATCTATTTTTATTTTACTTTAAGCATCCCTAACAATCACACTGAATAATATTTTTTTGTAGCACAAACCACCTCATTGAAAATCTAGAAACAAACTAGTGGGGCTAACCTAATGCACGTTAATATGCGCAAAATTTAATAAAAATAATAAAAAGTCGAATAACATTAGGGGGAAAACCTAAATTTATATCTGTTTCGGTAACATGTGTAGTAATGGGATATAATGAGAGATACATTTTATTCCTCCTCATTGCATGTCTCAGTTTTCTTTACATATATTAAGTGAGGCTAATCAAGTGCATGTGACTCTATGTAGGGTTATCTGGATGTTGAATTATGAAATTAACGGTGGTAAGTTCATAACTTCTCGGACAATCCCATAGTGAATGCTTTAAATTTAAATCTTCGCAAGTCAGATATTTACCGGTCAGATTATAGTAAATCATTTTTAAATTTTGTTAGTGTCTGATTATCCCTATACCACCTGAAAAATATGTTGAAACTAATGTTAAGCTACATGTACGAGTATTTGATAATATATATAGTAACGCCAATTGCTTCAATCACCGATAAATTGGATGATGAAAGTACTTTGTAGTTAAGAAGTTTTTGAATTATTATTCAAACCCCACCGCCTCGCCCACCTATTCTATCGAGCCTATGTATATTGTAAAGAGTTCTGCTTAGATTTTAGCCAAGTTTCAAAAATCAAGGCCATGTGAATGTTATTTTTACATAAGAATGAAAAAGTTGCATCTCTTTTTTATATTTAATACCTTTGAGAATTCCAAACTAATACGTTAAACACCATGTTAACTAAATTTACTTAAGTACTTAACTGATAATTTAGTAATTACCAAAAATTGTTCAAAATTGTGAATTGTGATTATTGTAAATTATGTAAAAAGATTTAAATTATTATTATTATTTGTTCTGTTCATTTTGCCTCAAATTATTACCAGAAATAGAATTTATTCGTTTTTTGGTTGAGAACAGAGAGTTCCATTAACGGTGCATGATGTCTCAATTGGTTGATTTAATCCAGGAAATGATGTTATATCCATTGTAAATGACTTATTGATTTTCGACGGTATAGGTTTGTGATTGAAATTTTTAGTTTCACGATTAATATTTAGTTGTTACTTTATCATTGCATATTCCTTTCGTTTGGGATAGCTTTTGTCGTTGAATTTATGGTCACCTTTGCAATTTGCCAATTTAGCTGGTTCGGCTGTAGCTGTGCAATCGGCAGTGTTATGTTGTCCGGCGCAATGCATATATTTATGATTCATTGAATAGTGGGTAGTTCCGTGGCCATAGAGTTGCCATAGAGTACTTCTTGCTTCGCGATCCTATTATCGACAAGGCCTTCTATAATATCTTCTTTACTGGTTTTATGTGATTAACCAGTTATTACAGCTTAAAGGAGTTTGCTCCGTAGTGCATAAAGGTGTAGAATTCTAGATTTTGTGTAGTTAATTCTGTCTTCACTTTATCAAGATTAACTGTATCAGAAATGATAATATTTTTAATTTTGTAATTAGCAATATTTAATTGTTTGATAATTGTCACAATTTTATCACTTTTTATTCCGTAAACAACTATCGGCGGAACAAAATCTTTATGTTTTTGTAGATTTTTTGTTGTTCTGTTTGCGGAAGGCTAACTTCATCCAAAGCTTCAGACTGGTTAGATGTAGGTATAGTTACAATTTGGCTGTGGCTGGTTTTAGAGTTTGTTTCTTTTAGCATTCTTCTGTTAGCCGCTTTGGCAGTTATTAGTTGATTAAATGATATATTTTTTGAGTTAGTCGCATTTCGTTTTAGGGTGGAAGATTGTTGTACCGTTTCATTGTCAAATGACAACGATCGCTTAAACGAAATCTGAAATGATTTACACTTTTTGTATTGATTTCTAACTAAACTGAAAATAATAAAATTTCATGTTTACGATGATATTGAAATTATTGCTAACTATTTGTTGAAATCCTGTCAAAAATTGCAAAACATTTTGTTTGTCCAAAACCACATTTCTATACGATTTGAAAGACCCCGAGTCCGGAAAAGCAAAAACCAAGAAACGTATGTTAGTCTCTATAGATTTATCATGGTATTTCAAGAATGGCTCGCCAATTTACTCACTAATCTGCAGAAAATAGAATTGTATAACATTTTATGCCAGGTCTCTTCTTTTAATGCACGGAAATCATACCAAAATGAATCTTTTTATCGTACATCTTTTCTCTTAAAGTAATAGATTAAATGTGATTAAACTAATAGCAGCCAAAATTTAAAAAAATTCTTCAGTAATTCAACAGCATAGCAAATAAATTTCGCAGTTTTTAAATATCTTAAACAGATTACGAATAATCTCAATTAATATCCCCAAAAATAAACTCAACTCAGCATTGCCAGATGACTTAGTGTGTTATTATTATTATTATTATTATTATTGAAGGGTCATGTGGGCGATAAGCCACCTCGCACTACGACCTAAAAGATCTATTGTGCTGGACCCTGCTTAATTATCCTTCCAGTCAATATTCAGGTTCTTAATGAATTTAATAATACTGCCAGCTGGTACGTGATACGTACTATCTGGGCTTATGGCTCTCCCTCCTAGATGTTTACTACGGTATGTAATTCCGCTAGAAAGACAGTATCATTGGAACCCAAGGACTTCGGAAGGGCTGTCCCACTCCCGTATATTCCTACCCCTGCCCCAGGAGGGTGCCTGGTATCCAGAGTCCGCATTTTTTGGACTGATTAATCTATCAGCCATTCATCCATCAGCAAATGTTATTCCACCTTAGATTAGCGTTTTTAGTCAAGGTTTTCTCCGTTAGCGCCTCACTTTAGCCCGTTCCAAATGGCCAGAAATGAGCCAAATAGCCTTAGTTACCAGTGGTTGCCACGGGGAGGCAGCACGTACACTTGCGAATTGTGAACAGGTTATCCCTTACACATTTGTATCCTTTACGTAGCTGCCTAATTCATGACCAGAACAGCTCACGTGATGCTCACCCCACTGGAAGGTTACGGAGCTGGTAGGTTAGTCTACTCAACTTTGGCCACCCCTCTAATAAACGCCAAATCTCCGACTTAATGTGTTAAATTTCATTAAAAATCGTAATCTTGACATTTTAATGGTGAATGAAACTAAATTAAATTTCAAATGTAACCTATAGAATTCCAACACCATAATAAATATAATAAAAAAATTGAGCTGCGGCCAACACTCGACTTTCTTTTACGAACAGGAAATTTTGAGAAACTGTTTCCATCTCTTTAATAATTTTTGAGATATTTACAAAATAAATTTTCTGGCTCGTGGGAGTTGCCACTTCCGCTTGCCTGATGTTCACTAAAATTCATTGGGATCTCCCAATTTATTAAAAAAAGCTTAAATATGAAATATCAGTTCGATTGGTTAAGCTATTTGGGCTGTAGAGGGGACACAGTCAGATCGATAGACACTCCTTCGAAAACCAATGTTTCTGATTTAGGTTGAGATCCCCAACCGATTTTTTCTTATCAAGACCATCATTCAGGAAATTTGTGAATTCTAGCCAAGCTCCTTCAGTACTTCTATGTTTTTAAACCCAGACTAAATGCAAAAAAATTGTTTTATTCAAATAACTAGTTATTCTTTGGTGAGCTACCTTTTGAATAATTTTAGAAAGCACCGATAATAAAGAAATCTGCCTGTAATTTTTAAAATAGGGATAACCGGACCAGTTATGTCATCATTATTTACAGTACTCATCATCATTATTTATAGTAAGGCTTTAATCTTGGACAGCTTTTACAAAATAACTATTAATGAATTCAGTCAGTTCACGTCTGTCAGTTATACAATAGTTGCTATCAATATCAATTATTTCAATTTGAACATTTTTCTGCCCTTTATTTTGAACACCATTAACTAGTTTTCAGCATTCTGCAATATTTCAATTCAGACATTCAAATTTACCTACACCAATTCAGGGCGTCGCTTTAAATCTAAATCATTCAAATGTTGAGCTAACTTTCTCGATAATTTATTCTTCAGCCTAATTTTATTAAGTAGTGTCTATGTAGCCCCCGGCTTAATAATTCTCTCCGTTGACATAAATTCAACCATCATGTTTTTTTTTATTTATACAAAATTTGGTTCTAGATACAAAATTTTCAAATGCTACATATGACACATTTGTTTGCAAATAGACGACCGACCAATTTTCATCAGAGAGTTCTTTTCTTAAATTTGAATAATAGTTTTGACCAAATATTTATTTCGTAAAAATTTAGTAGGAGATGCACAACTCAGCAAAAATATAATAGATGTTTTACAATGATCAGTTATATTAAGATTATGAACATTCGCAGAAAAATTGAGCTTAAAGTTTAACGAGCATCAAAAAAATAAATGATCTAGGCGTGTAGACGAAGTCTTTGAAACACAAGTTGGTATATTAATAATGATATTCAACCATGTGAAGCCATCATAAATAGATAGCAAAATAAACACAATTAACTATATCACTAAAGACAGACGAGTTGAAAGCATCAAATCTACAAGTACACACAACCGATAATGCAAAATCATCAAAGTTAAAACTATAAGCAATAGAACGTCAGTGCAACTAGTATACTGTTCTTATCATGCTGTTCTGCATGCTATATCATCAACATGTACAACTACATCTTCTGGAATTACACTTACCAAATATATTAAAGCCAGGAATATTTTGTAGTTATCCAGATAAAAACATTCAATCAAAACCTCCGATACTACTCCAGCTGGCTAAGCATAAGAATTCAACAAGGTTTCAAAATGTGATTTCCATAGAGTTATCTTGACAGGATAATCCATATTAGCTGCATCTTTGCTTTTTGAATTGCACTTAAAAACTTTAGCCTCATTTCTATGCGCGAACAAGACACTCAAATATTGCATTAGTTTCATGTGATAGAAACACTATTGAAATTTGGAAGAGGTTTCCGTTGGCAACATTTAAATTTTGATTCATTAAAGATTTCCACAGCTGATTCAATTTTACGTGCACACTTTCAGTCAATTCACAAATTTAATTTATTTGCACTTGAAACACACCACTACACTTATCATAAAAGCAATGTTTATTTTGAGAACTGTATTTATAGTGGGCACCATTTAAGTATAAACCACTAGAACAAACTCGTTTTTGAAATATCTTTCTCTCATCCCAAACTATTACATTGCAGTCTTGCATAGGGCTTTTACATGCCACATCATTTGTACTATATAATATTGCAAACTGAATATTTATCAATGATTTCAAAGTCAAATTATAAGAGAAGAGCGCTGTCCAACCGCAACTGTCTATCATTTCCCTTTGCTGCCAAATAGTTTGACTAGAATAAGTTGATAGTTTAATAAGAGGACAGGTGCCTACAACCTTATTGCATTTAAGATTGCTCGTTTCATTTCTTCACTGTATGAAACCAGATATATATATATATATATATATATATATATATATATATATATATATATATATATATATATAATTCAGGCCATTGGTAGTTGTAAGACAGTTGCTTCAATTATTGCCAAGTCTAAATTTTTAATATTTCTAATATCCGCCACATTTTGACAATATTTATTGTTCACTTTTTGCAATTATCCAATGATGTTGGTTTTTTGTATAACTTAACATCCCTTAACTTGTCTTTTGCCCGAAGCCCAGCACGAAACCTACATAAATTTTATAATTTTAATTCTAAAACTTTACAAACAGATGTATTCAAAACATTCTCAATTTATTTAGTTTTAAATACGAACCAATTAGAGAATATTTCCCAAACACATCTATAATTCTATCGTTATTTTATTTAAATCTCTTAACGATCAACAACTAATAGTCTTTTAAATAGTTTACCTTACACCGAGTATAGTACATGCAGCAAAAAAGAATCACATATAGCGGTTTTGTGCTCGTCTACGTATTATTCATAAATTTTTATCTTCTTACATTATGAAATATGAACTTAAAACTTTTTATTTTACATTTATACTGTATAGTACTATGATATAGTATTAATATTCTTCTATACTATAATAGTAGTGTACTACAACAAACAGAACAAGAATGGTGAAAATTCTACACTATAAAGGTTTGTTTTTTTTAAATTTTACTCCTTTTGTCTTTTGGTTAACCTGACAATTTACATTGTAATAAAAATTTATTACTATCTACTACTTACGATATACGAGTATATACTATATTGTGTTTAGTAGTTTTTGGATAGTTATATACTCTACGATTATTATTATTATTATTATTGTGTTCTTTAACTATCCGTTGCTGAACTACACCAAAACTATTTTTATTCCTCATAAATTCTTCTCCTTTTGCGAAATGGAAAGAATGGAATACATATTACAAAACCAGAAGAGTGAAAAACTAGCTAAATATTCAATTTTTTTTTCGGTTTTAAAATATCTTGGAAAATATGAAAATCATCTCTTTTTATGATTATTATGTATTATGTATGAATTATCATTCCTTAAAGATGATTTATGACGACCGAATGAAATATTTTAATAGGGGTTTTGTGTATATGAAAATTTAAGTATGAGTCTGGAAAATTTCTGGAGAAAATATTTGCTTTCTACTTATGTTTCATTTCCGTCCGTGGTTTGTTTATGTAATACGTGGTTATCGTTATTTGGTTTAACTTGTTTTATATTATTTATGCCATGTTAAACATAACAAAGATTTGCTTTGTACATTGATTTGTGAAAGATGAAAGTTCCGAATATTAAAATATATTACTAGACATGTTTAGGTTTCACGTGAAAATGAATAGAAAAAATAGTTTGTTTTCTATAGTTCCGCTTTAAATTAGCGCTGACTATTGTATACATAGCGCGTATAAATTAGTGTTGTTTTTTAAGCTGACCCGTAGCAAAAAATGGTGGTGTTTCATAGTGTTGTTTTACCAAGGCTGTTAGATCTGGTGTGTTGAGGTATTAATGGAATTACTTCTTTTATCTAAAAAAATTAACTTTTCTTGTTTCAAAAACATGAAAAAGATCCAACCTCCAGTTAATTATTGTTGTATTTCCCGTCAATCTTATCTCATGATATCGCGATTTGTTTCATAACACAAATTCAATGCAAACTGATTAAATTTCAATTGTATAAGAGCATATTACGTATGTACTTGAGCCATTTATTTTGAAAGTGGCCGAGGTTAATTTTTCAGAAACTTTAATCTGTATCTTTAGTTTTAACTGATTTACTTGAAATTCCTTGAAAAATCCTTATTATTTCACCAATAGAAAGTTTATTGTTAAACAGAAATACAAAAACGTTTATTGGTCCGAGCAGCCGCATATCTGATTTCAAAATTTTGAAAATACCGTATTTTAAAATGCATTTTTCTATCAAACTGTAATTGCTTCTTTATTTCTCATAAGAATTGCTTAAATATATTTTGTTAATTCGTATTGTAATGTAAGGATGCATCTACCTTCATTCGAGATTTTAAGCGGTCCTACTGTATCTACTGATATTACTTACTTCAAAACTACTTCCTGATGTTTCAGTTATCACCAATTTTTTTTTCGTATGTTTAACTATCTAATTATTCTTACATAATTTACACTTATTTATGAATTTCTTAACCACTTTACTCATATTCTTCCACACTAACCTTTGTTTTAATTTTACAAATGGTTCTTTTTATGCCACACACTCGAAAAAAAATTTGATATGCGATGCAAATAGTTTCGTATATGACTCCAGCGCAAACTAGCTTCGTTTTTAGATTTACGCTTTGTGCCAAAAAAAAAGAGTTGATGATGCTCCCAATTTCGATACAAATTACATTAAAATTATATATGATACTACCTGCAACGATTTACAGAACAATTTGCATCAAGGTTTTTTCGATGCATGTTATTTTGAAATTTGATGCAATACGTGTTTATTGAAATTATGGTGCAGTTTGCATCGTAATCTGTTATAATTTGTATCTGAATTGCTTCGATGTGTCCTGTATCGTTTTGCAACTATGATTGCATTTAAATAATATACGATATTAGTTATATCGAAACACAACAAATTATGTATCAAGTTGCATCGTAAACGAGATCAAGATGTATCAAATATGAAATCATCCTCAGAACCCACTGGTTGTAATAAAACTAAGTGAATTATATTCATTCGACATATATTTATTTATTAAATAATAATAATAAAATATAAAATAAAATTATTTAAAATTCAAATAATTAAAATGTAATAATTTAATATAATTAAAATTCAATAAAATTATTATTGATTACACTTCATATAATAACTATTCTTAATTTAAGTTTAATTATACCTTGCAATTGCTATTTCAATTTGATTTTTGTAAGGTCGCAATCTAAACAATACATTTTATATATTTAATCAAAATTAAATCAATTGCACATTGCATCCAATTAAATAAAAATTTTTAGTTTTACATACAAAATGTTTTTCATAAGCTTTTTTGTACTGTAATGAATTAAAATTAAGACAAATAGGACTAGAGTTTTTTTCGATTAATTGATACCCACAGTAGAATTTATCATAAATCCCAATAAATTCACTCATAAGGAAGTATATTTCGTTATTACATTCAAGAATATCAATTATTTTATATACATGAATTAATTGGTGGGATGATTTTTCTTTCAAAATGCAGAAACCTTTCTTATAATGAAAGTCACTGATAAAATATGATAAACTAAAAATTGATCTAGAAAACCTATCAAGACAATTGTAACTAATATTAGAATTATATAACGATTTTTTCCCCTTTTGACTTTGGGTTTTAAATGTTGAATTTGCCCAAACATTACTCATCATTTGTTGCTGCCTTTTAGCAAACGATTGACAGATATTTATAAAATTAGTTGTTATATTTTTTTTAAAATAACGATGTTTGCCTTCGTACCGCATTGTCCACAAATGGATAACAGGACCCATTTGCCTGATGACAGTGGGATAATGCAGAAGGAAGTGTTGTTTTGGTGTCAAATCTTTTTTGAACGTAGTTTTTATCGATTCCAAATGAGAAGTTATTATACTTTGTAGATGTTTTATGTCACTATCAGTTAATTCATGGCGAAATAAAATTATTATTATTTCAATAACACTAAGCACAGCTTTCCATTGACATTGGTGAGCTTGATCATAAAACCTGTCAAAAATAAACGGAAAATGTGTAGCTAGGCATAATACCTGTATGGCATTTTGTCCTAAATTACTTTTTTCCAGGTTAATGTTCGATGGTTTATTTCTTCGATCAATGAATCCAAAATTATAAGCAGATATACAATTATTTATTTTATCAATGTTAGTTAAAACTTTCTGTTCGATAAAGAATTCAAATTGATATTTCAATACTAATACAACAAAGCCTTCTAAACCATCATGTAATAGATCCACACTATGGTTTTAATAGAGTGAAAGTATTTTAAATCGTTCAATACTGAATTGCGACTAATACCTTGGGTTTCCATCATTTTTAACTTTCTCAATGGCGGTTGATCGCATAAAATAGTGTAACAGTCATCTGTTCTAAGCAATTTTAGATCTTCAGTAGTTGATTTTTTTGTTTCTCCGCGGCATAATACAAAATCGGCAAAAAAAATTAGCGGAGAAAGATTTAGTAAAAGCAATTAGGTCATTTGCCGCCAGATTATCATGAGATAAGGAAAGTATTGTTCCTGAAACCAAACCGAGTTTATCTATAAATATACCATCATTTTCCAAGATTTTGATATCTGCTACAATTGGTTGTAAAATTGACTTTAAATTAAAATCGCCATGGAGATCGTTTACGTAAAAAAGGCTTAATAAAAATATATTTTGTAGGTTGGATTTTAGATTGGTTGGACTGTTTACGATTGTAAAATATATACCGCCTACTTTATGAACTATCGTCTTACTGCCAAGTACCCTAGCAACTTCAAAGTCGTCGTAGTACAGCTGAATTAAAACTTTCGCTTCGTTAACAAAATCCTTCTTAATGGACTGAAAACGATCTCAGCAACAGCCACATTTGTAAATTCCACTAGTGCAACTGTGAGAAACATTGAAATCTCTAAATAAGTTACGAAAACTGGAATTTTTAAAAATTGTCGTTAATGTCTTTGTAATTGGTATAAATTGAAAAAAAATTTGAACAAGTTTTCTTGAGTAAGTGAATGATTCTCCATTGAACCTCCTCTCCCACCTAAATCCAATTGGAATTTGTTGTGGTTCTATATAAAAAGAATTTTCTAAGAACAGTTTTTTGCGTTTATATTTCGAGCAAAAATTTTTCATAGTTTCAGAAATTTTAATTTTATTAAATGTCGTGTTAATTTGGGATGATGCGGATATAATATTAATGCCGATATCAGTTATGATTTTGGTTTGGCAGAAAACATCTGTCATTGTTTGCTCTGGCAACCCTAATAGATTAAGTTTGGCATAGAAACATTTCATTGCGTTTTCAAAGTCACTTAAAGTTGGAGTTTTAATTTCAAGCTCTGAAGATTTGTCTAAACGATCGTTATGAATATAAACGTCCTCTATTTTTTCCAAAGAAGCTATAGTACATACAGCCTCGTTTGAGTCGGCTAATGGATTATTTATTTCCAGAATGTGAGATTTGTTTAAATGTTTTTTTAGGGCACAAAAAGTCTGGAAGGTGCAATCACAATTCTTTTCTTTGACACATTTAATTTTGATGCTAGACTTTTCTTTTACGAATTCTTGATATTTTAGGTGAAGTATTAATTTATTTAATTCAGCAAATACCTCATTACAGAAATAGCAAAAATACATTTTTGCTAGTATATTAAGATAGAAAAGGAAATGGTTTATGTTTATAAAAAAAATTAATGAAAAAATGTTAATTAACACCTGTTATTAGATCTAATTTGCAGGATATTTCCTTATTCCTGGACGTGATAGTTCCTGCATCTTCAATTTCATAAAAATAGTAAGCGATGAATGTCCAAAATGTTTTTAAACTATCAGCAAAATGTAGCCCAACCACATAGTGCGATTTAAACAATAAATCAATGGCTTCAATGAAAGTAAAATTTCCTGGTAAGATTATCAGCTCTCTTTCTATGCAAAGATGATATTGTGATATCGCTGATTTATTGTCACCTTCAGCAATTATATAGGGATGTCCCAATTCAGATGCGATTAGTTCTTCAGGAGGAAGATTAAGCTGTGAATTTAAATAGAAAACCAGTATAAATACATTTTTGTTATATGTTGTAAGTTCCCAATATATGAGATAAGTAAAATCTTACCGTTCTAAACACTAATATTTTGTTTTGATCGAATTAATAATACGCGATGGGGTGGAGTTGCTATTTATTTTCGGGATACTTTAAAAATTTGCAAATTATTCTCTGGTAGCTTTGGAAAGGTAGAAGTCTTGGGATCTGAGCTTATTGGACGATTTGGAAAAATCCTTATTTTAGTTATTTATAATCCTCCTCCTTGTAGTACTGATGATATTAATAATTTAGAAAATATTTTTTCTCAGTATTTATCACAATACGAAAAAATTCTTTGTTGTGGTGATTTTAATTTTAATATGTTAACAAGTAATAAACTAAGTGTTTCTTTAAGTTTATATAATTTATGTTATTTACCATTTAAGCCGACTAGACTTGATAAAAGTTTGTTGGATTTGATAATATTGTATGAACCTGATAAACATAATATTATTTCATTTGGGCAGCTTGGTGTTCCTGAAATTTCTGATCACGATTTGATTTTTGCCAGCTATAAATTGTGCCGAAACAGAGATAAAATTACTTATACTAATGTTCCAGATCACAATGCTATCAATCATGAGTATTATATAAATTGTTTTCTTTCATTGGATTGGTTAAATCTTTATTTTTTTCCTGATGTTAATGATATTCTTAGAGAATTTAATTCGAATATATTACAGTTAGATACTATTTGTGTCCCTCGTAAAAGAATTATACACAAATGCCCTACAGCCCCATGGTTAAATTCTTATATCTTGAATTTAATGGAGCGCAGAAATTTGGCTTACAAAACATATAAAAAGTCTAGATTACCTTTTGATTTTGACTCATTTAAATTTTTCAGGAATAAAACCAACAAATCCATTAACCAAGCTAAACATTCATTTTATTTTGGGAATTTACACAATTCTAAACTTACATGGAAAAACCTTAAAAAACTCGGTGTTTCATGTGCCTCGATTGATGCAGTCATTAAGTTTTCAGCTGAGGACATTTTGAACGGTATCTTTAAATTTTGTGATTCTCCTGTCGTTTTGGCTTTACCTGATATAGATTTTTCCAATTCTCAAACTCACGACGTATTTGTATTTGATTGTGTTGATGAATTTATGGTATTGAATGCTATTCGTGAAGTTAAATCTGACTCAATAGCATATGATATGGTAAATTTCAAGGTACTCAAGATATTTATTGATTTATTTTTGTCTCATATAACATTCATCCTTAACCAGTGTTTGACAAAATCTGAATTTCCTAATTTGTGGAAGGTGGCCTCTATCATTCCCTTACCTAAAAAGGATGTAATTTGTAATATTGGGGACATTCGTCCGATTAGCATTTTGCCTGCCTTATCAAAGGTACTGGAAAAAATTATGCAATTGCAAATCCAAGTGCATCTTAACAGATTTAATTTGTTGTGCAAATTCCAATCAGGATACAAAACAGGCTACAGTACTACAACTGCACTTGTCCATATAGTGGATGATCTATCATCTATCTTAGACAAAAATAATTCATTTGCTATATTAGTACTTTTAGACTTTTCTAAAGCATTTGATAGCGTGAATCATATCCACTTGCTCCAAAAATTATATTTGTATTATAAATTTTCAACGTCTGCTATTTTGTTTATTCATTCTTATTTGAGCAATCGTAAACATTTCGTTAAGCATGGTGATGATGTTTCTGGCACTTGTGAAGTGGTTACTGGGGTGCCTCAAGGTTCCATATTAGGTCCTTTACTTTTTTCTATTTATATTAATGATTTGCCTTGGCATATCCAGAATTGTCGATTTCATCTTTATGCTGATGATTTGCAACTATATATAGGTGGTGATATTTCAGAATTAGATATGATTGTCAAGTACCTTAATGATGATTTGAGGAATATATCGTTATGGGCTAAAAATAATTCGCTTGCTATTAACCCCAGCAAAAGTAAAGCATTATTTCTATCTAGAAACCACTCTCACAATATTGAACCTGTGTTACGTCTGGACAATGATATCATCTCATTTGTGCCAACGGTAAACAACTTGGGACTTATTTTGAATTCAAAACTTACTTGGAATGACCACATAAGCTCCTTATGTCGGCGGGTTAATTACAGCTTATATTCGCTTCGATTAATAAAAAAGTTTTGTCCAATTGAATTACGTATATATCTGCTTAAAAGTTTGATTTTACCCATTTTCTCATATTGTGATGTGATATTTTATAATAGTGATAGTTCCTCAAAGCGTTTACTTGAGGTAACGTTTAATAATTGTATCCGGTATGTTTATGACCTTAAGAAATTTGATCATATCACCGAATTTAAAGATTCCATTATTGGATGTGACTTGTTTAAATTTTACTGTTACAGAACTGCAGTTTTCATTTTCCGTGTTATTAAATCAGGTATCCCGTTGTATTTGCATGATAAATTAAATTTTGCATTGTCATTGCGTACAAGAAACATCAGCTTGCCTGTGAGTAGGACCAATATTTATAACAACTCCTGTTTAATGAACATGATTGTCACTTGAAACAGCTTGCCTCTAGAACTGAAAAATATCAGTTCTATTGAAAGTTTTAAAAAAAAAACATTTAAGTTTATAACTCAAAATTAAAATTTTGATTATTTATTGTATATTTTGTACATATACATATTTCTAATTTTTGTTAATTTTTTATTTATGTTAATTATTGTTCATATTCTATATTGCTTTGTTTTATGTTATTATTGTAATATGCACGATTGTAAAAAAGTTAATACTTATACTTCGTTAATAAAAAATCTATTACTATTATTACTACTATTACTAATCGTTCCCGTTGGATATTGGCTGATGACTTACCTGCTACGACTTGTGGTAATATATTTAGAAGGTAAAAAAAGTCTTGCATCGAAGGCAATAATTCTAAGTAGAATTTAAATTTATTAGTATGTGTATTATTCTTTAGCTGATCTATCTTACCTTCAATCTCAGGTAAGCTTTTAAAATGCGGCCCTCTAGTTTCCATAAAAATTTGTTTAATATGTGGTGAACAAATTTTCCATTTGTTTATAAAATGTTGATGTTCCTCGGAATACCGTATTTCGAAGTCATATAGAATCTGGAATAGTAAACAAAAAATGAATAAATATTAATACACATGAATTGAGATTATTGAATAGAGTATAATTCAACTGATTACTCTTACCAGATCGGGAGATGTATAAAAAAAGGGAAATTGTTTTGAGAATTTTCCAATTTCAGGTGACGACCGTAAAATATCGATGCGCACACTCAAAGTTTCGAGAAGTTTCTGTTTGATTAAATCTTTCTGAGTAGTTACGTTTAAATTTTTTAAAATCAAAAAATTTTCGTCACTGTCTATGTCAAAAGCTGGTTTAGTTTCCGTTGAAATTAATGATCCTGCTACATTGCGTTTCCGACTGTTTTTCCCAGTGGCATGTTCTAATGCATATGATTTTTGGCGTACCCGGTTTAATCTTGATATAACATACCCGCGATTTTTTTTTCTATCATATAATGCGTCCTAATAAATAATAAAAGTATAGGTGCTCTAAGTTTTAAGATTTTTTTAATTAATTTTTTAATTTTATACTATTCCTCCGTTATCTTTCTGTTTAGTTTTTAATTGTGGAAATAATTCCACAATAGCTAGCGCCAGCGCCGTGATGTGTGCTGGATCGGGATGATAAGTACTAAATTTAAATACTAGATAATCCACACCCTCCCTTATTATCGCCCGTCTTTCAGTATCCGAAAGGCCTTTCGGTGACCCGCCGTTTATAAGTTTTTTGCTCAATACGTACGCGTTTTGAGTTTGTAGAATAAAATCTTCTAAATCCTGTAATTAGAAATATTAAAGTTATTTCAGGGAATTTTAAATTAATTATTCAAATAAATTACATACTTTTGCATTTATATGCATTAGATAACCTAACCGGCAATTTTGACGAATCAATGGTGTTGCTTGAATTTCAGGTAATTCTATTGTATCAATAAAGAAATTAAAATTTTTTTTAAATAACATTCAATACATTTATATAATAATGGTACTATTATCATGGGTTTTCAAAACTATTTTTAACTGAAATTCCGGATGAGTTTTTCGTTCAGTAACGATATTTACAAAATCCTCCTCATAAATTCTAACACCTTGCAAATCTGTAAAGTAGTCGATATCATATGCAGAAATATTAGCATATATAGACGCTGAAAATAAAATCATATAAAATTATAATTCAATTAAAAAAATTTGATTACAAATACATTGATCAAATGGATATTTCCGAGAGACACGCACATTTATTTTTTTCACAGCTGATACGATGCAATGTAATATCATAAATCAAAAAGAAAATGAAATTATGATGCAATCTTCCATCACATAGGAAAACAATAGTAAGCGTTACAATAAAGAAAAATAATAACGGGAACCACCGAAAATAATTCGAATACTTAATTAGTATTATTAGAATTAAATATTTACAACTTACCTGATAAAATCAAATCTTTATATTCCCATGTTTCCTCGTGTTTTAATATTTTAACATAATTAACAACCCCTTTAAAGTTAATCTTAACAAAACAAAAATCCATCTGAACAAACAATGGATAAAAATCACATGGAACAAGGATCTTATAATAACTAAACTGTAAATTTCACTTTTTTTTTAACTTCTTTTTCACTTTTTATATACCTAAATATATTTTTTATATTAAATAAAATAAAATCTCACAATAAAAGTATTTATAAGAAATATATAAAAAATTATGGACGGTAATATCCTGCACTTCACAATTGTCCAAAAGAAAGAATGACGATAAACTTTGCACTGCGTAGATACGTTTGAAACGATACGAAATACGAATAAAGAAGAGAGACGGTACATGTTTGTGTGGTTGTTTCAGTTTGTTTGCTTAAACTACAACAGGGGAAGACACTTCTATAAATTAACGCTGTTATATTATAAAAGTACTGTTTAATTCATCTTGTATTTAGCTATAGTTTCATAACAAATTATACATTATATAACAAATTAATGTTTTATATATGTAATATATATATACATATTATGTATAAATACTTTGTAAATTATAAAATTATTTACTAACGAATATCCAAATTGATTTTATTTACATACATACTTATATTTGTAAAGTTAAATTGAGTGGTAAGCCCTGTTTTTCTCAAACGAATAGAAAAGCTATTAATAGCTACATATTAATTTTTGTCTTTGTTTTTTGTACTCTTATTTAAAAATTTGACCATTTGAAAATGAATATAATATAGGGATACGTTATTTCATTGAACCGTTATTGAGCTAAGGCCATATAGTTTTATTTGGTGTATTGCGCCTTAGTGTAGGTTTATACTTTTGCAAAATATTATGATTATGTATGTATATATTTTACAAAAGTATAAACCAACTGCGATATAGGTACTTCAGTACTATCATATTGTTTTTACTTGGAATGGTTAAATAAATGCAAGGTGACACATGCACATAGACACATTTATGGTATTATGTGCCAGTAAACCCTCATCCTTAAAGGCTAAGTCAACTCTTTAGCCTTACATTATAATAATTGGGTTTCTATGTTAACCTTATTAAAGTGGTTGATTATAAACAGAGGCTGACAGAGTACGTACATATGTTAGTTGGTAAATAATTTAAATGAAAAATTCACGTTCTAAATATACGAATAGGTACGCACGTAGTACATTACGTTTGCAACCAACTTCAACAGAACGATTTTTTTGATGCAAAACTTGCTTCTTTTTTGATTATAACTGCATCGGTTTATTTTTCGATGCAAGATTTTAATCATAATGTGATATACGGTATATCATATATGCTGCGATGCAGGGCTTGTATCATAAAACACTGCAACATTTTTAAGTGTGCAGTATGCTCTCCGACTGGGTTCATGTGATTTTCTTCAACTATTTTTAACATTTCTTCTGGATTAACCATTATCTTAGGGGCTTTATAAATTAATATATTTTCAAATCATCTTTATTATATCGTCGCCGTAGAATTATACTGTCGTAAGTGCCAAAATGGCGATTTTCGATTTTTTCGATAGATATACTCAATTTTTTCTGTTCTTTTCAAAACTTCAATCCGTTTTATTGTATGAGCTATAGTTTCAAAGTTATCTAATTTTAATTTGTCGTAACTCCATAGTACTTCAAACATTTTTAGATACTTGGTCGTATCTCCTGTTTTTTAATCATACAACAATATTTCACAAAAAAAAATTATTTCATAATGTCGTATATACCGTTTAAAATAATTTTTTACTGTTACAATTTGTTTTAAAGCTGTATTTTGTCATATGTCACACAATCAGCCGATGAAATCAAAGTATAATAATATATAAATGAAACATTTTTACTAGTTTTCCTTAGTCCGTTGGAATTACTCGAACGATGAGAATCGCATTTCGGTTTCTTTATACTTATTAACTACGAAAATGAAACGAAAACAAAGTATAAAATAGCTAGTTAAGTGAAAATGAGCTACCAACTAAACCTACTAGTTGGTAGTAGCAACTAAAGATATTCCATCTCTGAAGGGACTTAAATTGCCAAACAAAGAACGATTTTTGAAACGAATATTGTTAACCAGCCCGAAAATGTATAAACTTTAAACGAAAAAAATGCCGCTAGTTTACCAACTTTGAAAAGAAAGAGAAAAGTTAACCCGCAGCTTTGGAAATCAGCTATTAGAAAAAGTCTTAGAAATCAAGGAAAGGAGTACCAAGATGCAAAATTAAAATGGCACTGAGCAAAATCAGCTGTAATCGAAAAATGTGATTGTTCCTCCAGATGCTGTAAAGTTTTTTCGGAGGCTAATCAAAAAAAAACATAAACGCCACATTTTGGTCTCTTGATGCTAGTGGTAAAAACAACTTCTATGGTAAATTAATAAAGAAACTGCCAATTTCAAGAAAACGGACATGTAAAGTTATTTCTCGCAGAAGCTGAACTTATGAATACCGGTTTGAAAAGGATTTTGAAACTAGTTTAGTGTGCAAGCAATTTTTTTTTAAAAACTTTAAACATCAGTGAAAGAAGGGTTTATTATTTTTAAAAAAAAACTGAGGAAGTTCCCAAACCAATTGTCGGGATTGCATCACCATCATTGCAAGGCAAACACACTAAACGCAAAATTCGTTCAGATCAAGTTCAAGGGGTCCACAACCATATTCTAAGTTTTCCGATAGTAGATTCGCATTACTGCAGGGTTTCCTCTTCAAAAAATTATTTGGAGCAGGGTCTTAATATAAACAAAATATACCGACTTTACCGTGAAAAATAAATCACCTGTGAAATATCACATGTATTCTAAAAAATTCAATGAACAATTCATTTTTTAAACCTAAAAAAGATGTTTGTGACAAATGTTCAGAATTTAAAGCCAAGAATCAAACGTTTTTAATAGAAACAGTAGAATACGACAACCATAAAAAGTTTGTCACAGAAGCTCGACAAATACAAGCAATTTTACAACAGCTATAGTGAGCTGTGACCTGCAGAATGTTTTCAATCTACCGCAAACGAATCGATTTTTTTTTTTTTTAAACGGAAGTTTCCAGTCTACAATTTAATTGGTTTCTGCCCCATAAATAAAAAAACCTACTGTGCAATATGGCATGCGGTAGTTAAAGGTCGAGCTGGAAACGACGTTGCTTACATTGCTACGAGATAATCCGGATATCATTGAAACTATATTATGGAGTGATTCTTGTGTTCCACAAAATAAGAATCGTCTTACCTCAATGGATATTTTAGATTTTTTAAGCAAGGATCAGGGGGCTATTATGAAATTTTCGACGCGCGCTTTTTTTTCGACAACGTCGAAAATTAGCTATTATGAAATTATTCGACGCGCTTTTTTTGCGATCAAATCGAAAATTTTCCTATTATGAAACTTAATTTACGATAAAGTCGAACAATATGCGACGACTGCTCTTGAGGTGACGAACACGCATGTGGTCAATAATAAATCGTGAGAAACAAAAATTTCAGTTATTCAGTTCTTAACGTATATTTTAATTTTTATTTTTATTTTTTTTTTTTTCGATATTGTCGAATAATTCATAATAACTATTTTCGACCTTGTCGGGTTAAATTTGCGATGTCGAAAATTTCATAATAGACCCCCAGAATATATCCTGGATAATACAGAAACTGTCCATAGCGTCATAGACCACCACCTAAAGTACATGAACATATACAATGATGTATCATTAATGCAACAACTGAAATCTTTCAATTATCCTAACGTTACATTAGATATTTATCAAATGCGTGATAAAAACATTTTAAATTTTAATACTACCTCAAAAAATCTCTTGTTTCCACCATACAACTTTACCAAAAGTTAAACCAAGTGTCTTTAAGCGAGTGTTCTATAAGGCTTATTTTAAATAACCTGTGTTATTACGTTAACATTATTTTTAGTTTTTTTTATGATTATTAATCATTAATTTACATTTTTATAATTTAAATGTGAATTATAGCAATTTTAATTTTAAAATAAAAGAAAAAACCAAAGAAATATTTAGAGTTTACATTATTCAGTTAAATTACCTGCTAAATAACGGTAATGCTTTCAAACTCTCTGTCTAAGAAATTTCTAAATATTTTATCGTTACTCCACTAATTTGTATTGGTTTTCGTTTACAGATTAATGAGAGATGAATTGTCGTATCTTCATAAAACTTGTCGTATATCCATGATTCGTAACATATTCAAAACTCATACTGTCGTAAGCAAAACTGTCAACGATTTTTCCGGAAAACTATAACATTTTAAATAAAACACTTGTTTAATATTTCGCAAAATTTGAGATATAATTTATTCTCAATCGATTTCGACTTGCTAGTTCATCATTAGGAGTTAAACTAACAGTTACTTACAAAAATGGTGGTTTAAATATAAAATTACTAGTAATAAAAAACACACAAAGATTAACAATCATAATTTATTTTTAAAAATATATATAACCAAAATTTTAACCATAAAAATAAACTAATACAAACCAAAAACATAAGCAAATTGAAGAAAAAAGGCATAACATCTATCACAAAATAATTTAGGGGTGCGAGTAGAAATAAAATAGAAAATAAAAGAGAATATTATTTTATGAAGGCCGAATATGAAACAACACAGGATCAGTGAGGGGTAAAAATCGAATCTCTCTTTGTTCATTAAAGATATCTTGGTTAACAAATATAGCTTTCCTAATTTCGTACGATTCTAGGGTATCTAAACGCCTACCTTTATTTTGACAATGCAAAATATTTAAATTATTTATGGCTGAGGAATGGTTTTGTTGGATAATGTAAATGATTATGAAAAGAAGACTCTTTAAGCCCTGATAAATGTTCATTGGCTCTGATTTTAAAATTACGTCCAGCCTGTCCAATACAACTGAAACTACAATAATTACAATCAATTTTTTAAACACATGACTTGGAAAGGATATCTGTTTTTTCTATGTTGTTAAAAATTAATTTCTTAATAATGTTTCTATTATAAAAAGATAACCTAATGTCACTAAAACGGGATACAATGTTATTCAGTCTCTGGCTAGTTTTACCAACATAATCTAAACGACGCTAAACCAGGGATGATGTGTTGTCCGTGTGGTAAATACTATTTAACGTTTGTTTTTTTAATTTTTTGTTCAATAATTTAATTATGGTTTGCTCTGTATAACCGTTATTGGTGGCTATTTTCAGAATAAACCTCAATTCTTTATTATAATTTGTGTTCGTCAATGGGATGTTAATTAATCTGTCCAAAAATGATTGGAAAGCTGACATTTAAATGTTAGGATGGTTAGATGAACTTGGGATGATGGCGTCCGTATACGTTGGTTTACGATATATGCTAAAATCTAAGGAAGAATTAGTTCGTTTAACTCCTGATGATGACGTAGCAAGTCGAAATTGATTGAGAATAAATTATATCTCAAATTTTGCGAAATATTAAACAAGTGTTTTATTTAAAATGTTATTAAATGTGTTTGGTCAAGTGCCGACGGCAATAAGTGTTAACGATGGAAAACTATAGGACTCACTTAAAAAGTAGTAAAAGTAAAGAATCTAAACAGAGAAAGCTTACTATTGATATTTTTAAATATTAATAATTAAAATTTGAAATAGTTAAAAATGGGTTTTAATCTTTGAACGTCATTTTCTCAAAACCAGGGACCTAACTATGCAATTCGACGATTATTTTCGACCGCTATCGTTTTGTATAAGAAGGTGCAAGAAAGAAAAAGAAAACTATAGTTATTGTTTTCCTTTTTCTTCCTGTACTTTCTAATATAAAACGATAGCCGTCGAAAATTGTCATCGAATTGCTTAGTTAGGCCCCAGATTTTTGGAGTTACGACAGTATAATTCTGCGGCGACGATATGTCCCTACCTTATTTATCTGCAGATTATTGAATTTTTCTTTAAATTCATTTATAGTTATGTAACTAAAAATTATATTTTGAACACTAATTTATTTATTCTTAATCCATGCATGAGTTTTATTAGTTTGTCCAGCTTTGAATCCATTTCTAAAGCTACATTATTATTAACATATACAGTTACTTTTTTTTACCTTTTCACATCTCCTATATTTTTATTTAGCTCTTTATTTTTATGTAATTCTCCTAATGGGACATCTAAACTTTCAGTTCGAAATTGCAATCCCTTTAAATTTTTTACTTCTGTCATTAACTTACAATCCCATGCATAGAGTTGATCAGTCTCCCGCTTTGGTTTCTTTAAACTAACACTAACACTATTTTCTTCTTCATATTTCTTATAACTACATTTATTGTTTCTTTTGGGACTAACGATTTCACAGTTTGTGTATCCGAAACTATTCTTAAGAGCGAATCCGCATTCGCCATTAACTTGCTTTGCTTAAAAATTATTTTAAAATCATACTCTATTAAATCTAACCTAATTCTAGTGATTTTAGATGATGGGTTTTTATTTATAAAAAGGCTTACTAGCTGTCTATAATCAGTAATTACAGTAAAACTGTTACCATACAGATACGGCCAGAAATAATTTACGGTCCAATGAATTGCTAAAAGTTCTTTAAATATGTAAAATCGCTCCTAGTTTAAAATTTGATGAATCAGTTGTCAAGACCATTTCCTTGTCAAAATTAGGGTATTAGTAGTAAATTAGATTTGTTTTTAAAAGATTGAAGGATTGTTCACAGTCATGTGTCCAAATGAATTCAGTTAATGCAAAATCACGAATGAATTTTCTATAGTAATTGCAAAATGCAACAAATCCACGTGTACCATCTGGCGAAGATAATTTTTGATTACTTCATACTTCTCAGGATCTGGTTTTACACCTTCATCGGTAATGCGACGATCTAAATATGTAACTTTTTTTTTTAGAAAATTATATTTTGATGGATTGATTTTTAAATTATGGGACCTCAGTCTGTGTAATACACTAATTAAGTTAGAATTATGTTGTGTTAACCCACATCCAAAAACAATTATATCATCCACATAAAGAAAATCAAGTTCATCTAAATCGGCTAATGGTCAGTCTGTCAGTCTATCATTCCTTCAGTCTGTCGGTCAGTCATTCTGCCAGTCTGTCAGTCTGTCAATCGATAAATCTAATTTGACAAAATTCGTTTAGTGAAAAAACGTATTATTAAAACAACGATCATTAACATTAGGTTTTATGCTGATTGCTCTCAATTCCGTCTCAACTTCAACTCAACCATCAAAATGACCCATAGGGTAGGTTAGGTTAGGTTTGGGTGGCGGTCCACTAGTACCAGGTATACACACAAAAATGGTCCGTAGCCATACAACGAATAATTGTTTCCTCTAACTCACTGGAACCATTTTGAGCTGTTAACCAAGCGCTGGATACTCCTGACGTCAGGCCTTTGAAGAGGGGTGCCCCTAGAAACTATAGTCTGTTTCGTGTCAGACGAGGGCAGGTACAAAGAACATGAAGTACTGTCTCTTCCTCCTTTTCGTCCTCGCAACTACGACAGTAGTCATGTGAGAAGACACCAAGTCTACTCGCATGCCTACCTATGAGACAGTGCCCCGTAATAACTCCAACAACCACACTGATATGACTTCGCTGAAGTGAGATCAGCTGTTTGGATCACGCCAAGTCCAACATTGGCCAGACCTGCCGAGTTATTACGCAAGAGTAATATGCAAGAGTTATAACTTGAACATCTGTCATTCGCAGCCCGCTAGCTTCTTCTGAAGCAGCAGTTTGCATACCGCAAGAGGCATTTAAATATCCTTTCTGCTTTTTGAGAAGTGGTCCTGATGTACCACGTCGAGCCAGTTCATCGGCGTTTATATTCCCTGTACTTCCAGTACAAGCTGCCAACTGTTTCCTCAAGATAACAATAGGAGTCAAAAATGGCAGGGTCTCTAGTGCCTGAGTGGATGTGCTCCTCAGTGCGCCACTGATCCACAGAGATATTGTTCTCTAAACTTTTGTCAACAGCTTTTGGTTGACAGTTTTGTCCAGGCCAGCAGGCCACCAGACTATTACCCCATACAAGAGTAAGGGTCTGACTACTGCGGTATAAAGCCAATGTACGATGCGGGGCTCCAGCCTCCATCCTTTTCCAATGGCATTTTTGCAAGAGTATAGCGCTACCGTAGCTTTTTTTACCCTTTCCAGAATTTTAGGTTTCCAATATAATTAGCTATCTAAAACGAGATCCAGAAACTTCGCTTCAACTGTAAAAGTCAAGCTGAACCTATTTAAAGTGGGAGGATCGATGTGAGGAAGTTTATATTTCCTAGAGAAGAGAACCAATTCGGTTTTGTGTGTTTTCACATTCAACCCACAGCCACTGGCCCATAATGAAAGAGTGCCCAGGGCATTTTGCATAAGCACACTAAGGGTGCCGGGATATTTACCACGAACACGAATAGCAACATAAATCGCATAGGCAACCGCTTTAAAGCCACCGTCCTCCAGTCTCTGCCACAGGTCATTTATGACCAAGTTCTAAAGTAGGGGGAACCCTGTGGCGTGCTTCTGCTTGCAAATCTTGTGACAAAGGATTCCCCAAAATTGGCATTAATGATCCTGCCTCTTAGCATCTGATCTATCCAGTCTTTGAGTGATTTATCCGCTCCCAGATCTGAAGGTGCCCGAGTTATAGCCCCTGGAAGCACATTGTCAAGGTCCCCTCAATATCCAAGCAGGTTACCATTGCGTAGTCTCTATATTCAAAAAAATTTTCAATGAAAAACACAAGAGAATGAAGAGCAGTCTCTACAGATCTCCCCTTGCAATAGGCATGTTGAGATTTAGATAGCTTTGGCCCTCATATGAGCCTCTATTTGTCTTTCCAGTGTTTTAAAAAGGAAAGAAGACAAGCTAATCGGTCTAAGGTCTTTGGGATTGCACTGTGAGCGTTTTCCCGCCTTAGGTATGAAAATTACCTTCACTCTTGTCTATTTACTAGTAATGTGACATAGTTCTAGGCTGCCTTTAAAAATTATCTCTAACCAGGAAATTGTTAGATCCGTAGTTTGTTGAATATCCCCAGGGATAATACCATCGAGCCCAGGCGACTTATCTGGTTTAAAACTGTTTATCGCCCACAGGATCTTTTTTCTGCTAATAATTTGGCCAATAAGGCTACTTTCCCTTTTACCTACTGATCTGCTATGTACAGATTCGGAACAAAAGGAAAATGAGTCTCTATCAGAAGTTCCAGCGATTCCGCAATATTAGTGGTCCATATCCCATCCAGCCGTTGAAGATAACTTGGGATGGAAGGACCAGTTGTTAGTACTTTGCGTAGCCTACAGTTGCCACAGTATAGTCTCCAAGAGCTGTTCTTGGCACTTCTCAATTGATATTTGTAAATTTTGAGGACTTCCTTATAGGAGTCCCAGTCCTCAGCATATATTGTTTTCCGTGCTTTTTTTGAAGAGTTTTTTGCATTTTTCGACGTGTTTGTTGAATCTCCTTGGACCACTAGGGTGGTCAAGATTTACACCTAGGCCTGCTAAGGGGACTAGAGCCCAGTATCGCTTCATTAAAAGCGCGGAACAACTCGTTCACTAAACCATCGAGCTCTTGCGCAGTTTTTGGAGGTTTTGGTACCGGAACTGGTAGTGAATTACTCCTATGCCCTAGACAGACTGTGGTTTAATAAATCCTATTTAGCAGAACTAGTTTGAGTATTCTATGCAAAAACAAAATCCAGGTTGATATACTGGGACTAATCTCGAAAAATTTAGTAAATCGGTTTTAATAAATCGTAGTGTGTCTAGGGTATTAGACTCAGCTACTTTCAAAACGTCGAGAAAAGTGGGTTTGGCCGTACCAAACTTTTTGTCATTTTTGGCAGGAAGTGCTATGAAAATACACTGTATCAAAAAATTGTCCGTACAGCAGCCGGTTAAGAAAACATTGATAAAAGAAACAATTACAAATCAAACAAAAAATTCAGTTTTAATTTTTTTAAAACTCAAATTACATTTAAGAGCCTGAAAATAATAATAATCATAATATAAATTAAGTTAATTTCACGTTTGATATGATTTACTATTTTAACCGCCTAAAACGATCTCAAATAATTGTCCGTACACACAAAGAAGTTGAGGGAATTTGGTAAAAAAGTTAGGTCTAATATTTCGTGTTGTAACCTATTCATGAAATGACACTTTGCAACCTTCTTTTCATTGAGAAAGCCAACTTCCGAGTTATTTCGGGGGGAATTTTTGGCCTATTCCTCCACAATGGCCCGTTTTAATTGTTCCTTATCGCTAATTTGGTGTTCACGGATCTTTCGCTCCAAATAATGGCATAATTTATCAACAGGGTTGAGATCTGGTGGCTGGGGAGGATGAGGAAGTATTGACTTTACATTGTACAATAACCATTCCTTTATCAGCTTTGATGAATGCTTCGTGTCATTGTCATGTCCGGAGCGAAAATCTTGCACATGTCCCATTTTCTCTGCACTTATTAACAAATTACCCTTCAAAATATCCAAATAATTAAACCGGTTCATTATGAAGATCAAATGTCATACACCCCTTCAGCTAAAAGCTCTTCAAACCATTATACTTCCGTCACCATGTTTTACTCAAGTTCAGTGTTGGGTTTCCGCCACACCATAACTCGCCCATCGGAACCAAAAATGTTAAATTTACTTTCGTCCGAGGAAATAACATTTTCCCAGAACTGTTCGGGCTCACTCACATATCCCAATGCATATTCCAAGCGCTTTTAATATTTTTTTTGTCGGCAAATACATTTCTTGCGTGTCGCACATCGACGATACTGTTGTTTATGCAAAATATTGCGTATTGTCTGAGGTTCTATCCTCCCTTTTTTGCGTTGATAAACTTTGGCAACGATCGTTGGAGCCCTTAGCTTTCGATTCTGTTTAATTTCCTTCTCTATTAGATGTATTTGATGAGTGATAAGCTTTCGGTTGCGACCATGCCCAACAACCATCTCTAGTGATTTGGTTTTTTGGGAGTTCTGGATGATATATCGAATCGAAGATCGCAGGTGATTAGTTATTTTGGAAATTTCCTGTAAACCTTTACCTTCACTCTCCAATTTAATGATCAATTTTTTAATTTCTACACTATTTTTGGTACGGGAATAACACATTTTTAATTAACAGGACAATATTTCATTCGCCGTGAAAAAAGTACGACTAACTAACTTTTACGCAAAAAAAAATTTCGTATTTTACCGTTAGTCGAAAATAAGAGTACAACAAATAATAAATTGTTAGTGTGCTAGTGTTAATTTTCACAAAATTGCAAGTGTATGGACAATTATTTGAGATCGTTTTAAGATGTTTAAATAGTAAGTCATATGAAACATAAAAGTAAATTAATTTGCTTCATGATAATTATTAGTTTCAGGTTGTTAAATGTAATTTGAGTTAAAAAAAAATAAAAACTGAATTTTTGTTTGATTTGTAATTGTTTTATTCATCAATTTTTCTTTAACCGAGGGGTGTACGGACAATTTTTTGAGACAGTGTATGTATAATTATAAGAATTACATATTAAAAATAATTCAGTTACATACCAAAGAAATTATGGTTGCGCACAAAGCCATCAAACAATATTAAAATTCTAATGCTGAAAGAGTTTGAATTTAATTAAAATTCAAACACAAATCGATTGATCGAATAATTTTTGCTATTTTGAATATTTCGACGAAAGTAAAAGAAAACCAAGAAAAAATAAAAAAACTTTTCCATAAAGACAAAATATTTGAAACCCATTTTCCACATTTTGTATATCTTAACAATTTTGAAAAGTGATTGTTTAAATAAATAAAAGAATGTTCTTGTAGAAAAATTTTATTTTAGGTACCCAAAAAAAAAAAAAAAAATTATTTCAATTGAAAATCAAAACCAAAAACAAAATTAAATAAATAGAACATGAAAAATTTTATAAAATGGGGATATTACTAAAATAAAAATAGGAGGTTTGGGGCGAAATTTGCTAGATTTAAATAACAAAAATGTATACTCAGTACTTTATTTACGTAGCTACATAATATACAAAGTAACAGAAAAATTAGTTAAATTTTTTAGAAAACTACTTAGCAGAAGTTCTAATTTTCATCGAAATTCGGGGCGAAAATTATTTTCATAAATACTAATAAAAACGTTTACTTCTTAGAACATAATTTGGTGGGGTTGCTAACAACATAAAAAACACACACAGACACACACATCCAAAAAGGGTTGATTAGTTAAATTTTTAGTTATTTTATTCAATATATAAAATATTGTTAAATACCTGAAAATTCGTGGAATTAAATCAATTAAAATGAACATCAATTTATCTCTCGCAGGTATTACGGTTTTCGTTTCTATAGTTTTACGTTTACGTAATTATTAATACTTTGAAAAGTGTTTCAATTATGTTATTTAAGGGAGATGCTTAAATTTTAATTATCTAGTTAAATGGTGAGAAAAATGTGTTTCAATATAATTTTGAGAAATAAAAGCTGAGTTGGTTTTTGGTAAAGCCTTTAAGTAAGCTTCAATTGAAATTGTGTAAAATATTATATTATGAAAAGAAAATTTATATTGATTTGTTTGTAAATGGAATATGATATTACAGGTAGACAAATAAACAGAATTGGCTTTATATATGCAGGATTCAAAATGTTGATCAATTTTAATTAGGTTGGCCTTCCCTTATTATTTATTATGTGAATGCGAAGCATCATGCAAAAAGTTTTACCATCAAAACGAGGGAGAACATTTGAAGTATGGATAGTTAGATGTGACAGATAGTGGCAAAAATGAAGTTTTTCCCTATTATTGTATATTTCCACTTACCGCGGTTATTGATAAGATAGATGCAAACGTAACTCCAAGAAAGGGCGACCATTCGTATTACATTATGTGATACAGTACCACAATTTCAATGGACGTACCACATTGTCAACTGTATATATGTAATATTTACATATTTAGAACAACCATAATTTCCTTATTATCCTCATATACTATAAATATAACGATAAAAGTTTTAGGTTTAGAGCTAAAACTAAAATCGCTTTATAGGAGGCATAAAATCGGTGGGGTGAATTAACGCCGGTGGTATTAACGCCCATTAGTCTTATTACCTTTTTCTTAGGATTTAAGGTCCAAGAGTGTTAATAAGCCCCACGATCGTGAGATCCCTTTTCGAGTTGCTGTTAAAACCCTTATGTGGTAATTCTGAAAAAATGGTTAATTTTTGCAAAAATTCTTCCAGAAAGTAGAGGTTTCACTCTAATTAAAAAATTAATTCTCTACTTTCTAGAATATTTTAAAATTTTTTTTTCCAGAGTCAAATTTGCAAACCAATCCATTATATTCGTCGATTCTATTGTACCACAACGGATTAAGCCAACCAAAAACCCACTTGAGAACCTCCACGCCATTGGAGAGCTCAATATTTTAATTAATGACGAACTATTCAGAAATTTAATATTAGATTACCGATTTGTTAGAGTACGTGTACTTAAAAAATCTGATTTCATATAATTTTAGATTTCTGCCTATAATGCCAATTAAAGAGATCTTAAAACTTTACCAACCGTAGAACTATTTTTGTCGATAAAAATATGACCGAAGTTAATTGACATTTTTTGTCGGCGATATCACAGAATTAAGTTTGAAGGAGCCTGTAAAACGGCTAATAAATTTCTAACATAAGTGAGGCGTTAAAATTTCAATTTGTATGGTAAGAGATTAGTTCTACTATTGATTAAATATGTAATAGATGTTATCACTACTAAATACAACAACAATTTTAATTTTGAGTCTCACCTTTTACTTGGATGAAGAAGAGCAACGATAATTTTATGTTTGGTTTAAGATGAACTAAGATAGACTATGCAAAAATTATTAAGCTAGACAACGATAAACTATATCTACAATTATTACAGAATAAATAAACCAACACAGATGCAATATGACAAATAAAACAAAAATGTTCATAACATAAATATCCAATATTTTACTGGTTCGATCTATTCTATCTTCTTTTACTCTAGTAAAATAAAGTATAGTAATCATGAAAATTTTGGAACTTGAGATTTTTAGAGATTTATCTGTTTTGAGGTCCTCTGAGTCCGAAAAAGTGGGTCTGTGTCTTCTCTATAGCCCAGATGGTTTAACCAATCGAACTGAAACTTCAGATTTAAGCTTTTTTGATAAATTGGGAGGACCCAGTGAATTTTACTCCAAATCGGTCAACCGGAAGTGGCCACTCCCTTGGTCCAGAAAATATATTTTGCAAATATCTTAAAAAGTATAAGGTTTACAAAACAACTACTTAATACAAAATGTTTCCAAAAATTAAAAAAAAAGAAAAAATTTCTTAAAATTCTCTGTTCGTAAAAGAAAGTCGTGTGTTGGCCACACCTCCATTTTTTTCCTTGAAATCAAAAAATTAATTTAAACTCTTTCATGCTCAAAGCAGAACTTTTCTCATAGTATAAAACGGCAGTGACTTTGATTTTCGATGAAAAATATAAAAAGATCCTGAAAATGTTAACAATCCAAATTTATTGTTTTTGAGTTTTCTGTTTATGTACTATATGCATTGAATTTTTTTTATATGTAATTAAATAACGAAGGAGTATTGAAGTACAATTGTTAGGTTGTTTTCAGTTAGAATCGTTTTTTTAAATATTGAAATACTGTTCTTATTTTAATTGTTCCAATAAAAAATCTTATGCACTGAGAAAAATTGTACATGTAATCTTTACTATTTTCCCATTTTAAAATTAACGTACAAAACTTCAGGTAATTTTTACTAAATTCAATTAAATTTTATAAGAATTATATACATTTCAAGCTATTAACTTAATATTTACCTGAACACACCATTTGAATTTAAAATTATAAAATAAGTTAAATTTAAATGTAAATATAACTTACTTTCAATATATAATCCTTTAATTTTTAAAAGTAATGAATTTTAAATTTATTGTAAACCAGATTGATTTTTTTCTAAAATAAATTGTACCGGATACTTTATAAAAATAAACTGTTTCTAACATCTGAAATTAATATGAAATGCAACAGTTCAAATCTACGTTAAATTTATTTAAATTTTATGTGGCTATCATTTAAAATCTAATTAGATTCATTTAAATGTTATATTCCTCTTATTGCTTTTTTACTATTTCCCGTTATTTTTTTGTTCAATTTATAACCTCATGTGTCATGTATTTATTTTGAATTAGTTTTTATTGGAAAAGGATGTGCGGTGCATTAATTGAATTTATTTAAAATCCTATTTTGTGCGTTATTTTAATATATTTTTCTTTCAAAGACAAAAGTGTTAGCAAAGTAAAAAAAAATGTCGGGAAATTCGGAAAATATAGTGAGTGGGAAAAGTGTTGAATGTGATTTACCGTGTACAAATGACAGTTCGCCATATTTTGATAATAATAACTGCAACCAATACGTTAATTTTGCCAAAATTTTTGTAGATAACAATAATTTAAACAGTAGTGAAAATGTTTTAAATGTAGAATACAGTTCTAAAAGTGTAAGTGCGTCTAATTCTAATATGGAAATATTATGGAGCGTTAATTCCAATGAAGAAATCCATAATTGGTGTACGCAATACGATATTATGGAAGCATTTGAATTGCTTACAAGTAAATACCAATTATGTCTTTTCAAATCAATTATTTTCGTCATAACCTCTCACATTTTGAAATTAGAGTTTGTTAAAGTACGTGTAGAACTATTGCCTGCCAAAGTTGGTTATACCAAAACCTACTTAATAAATAAAGTCCCCTTGATGAAATCAAACTTTATTTAAGGTATCAACAAATCGAAATCAAATTGTTTCCTATTTTTTTATATGCAGTTCTCGATCCGCGATTGATTCGTTTCCGCTGATTCTATAATCGACATGAATATTTGGTTTCATCCCCGAAAATAATTATTATTTTATTTAAATTTACATTTTATTATCTATTATTGTCTTTGTCAGAGTCTGAAATTACATTGGATCATTTGAAACTAATAAATGAAGAAGAAATAAAAGACTTATTCCAAGATCAACCCCTTGGTCAGCGAATTAACTTTCTAATTAAATTAAATAAATTTCGAAGTGATATTGTAAATATGGAGATGAACTAGACCTAGACCGATTTACAAAAAGCTTATTTACTAATTTCATTTTTAGAATTTAGATCCACTTCACGTAATAAAATGTAGCTGTGACCACGATACTTTATCAATGAATTCCGCAATTGAGAAATGGATGGAAAAGAATCAGAATTTAAATAAATCGAGTTCTTCAGATCAGGTTGTATCTGCAATCCCACGCAACCTACAAAATATTCTAGAGTCCACACATACAGGTCGAACTATATTAGGTCTGAAAACCAAACCGCTAACTTCTTTTTACAAAAAACAATTAGTTAATGTAATCGTTCAAGAGTTTACTGATATGAAAAAAAGAATGCAAATTAAAGAAATAAATTATTATAATGATCAAATTCTACAGATGTTTCCAAACGAACCTACAGTGAGTAAGATTAATTTTAATTTGCATATTTGAATTAACTTTTAAAATACCTCTCTTACAGGATTACTATTTCATACCTGGTCAGAAGACTAAAAACGCTAAAGGCAAGCTGTACGATAAAGCGAGCAATGAGGCAGCAAAATTAAGGTCATTAGGCATTTTCACTCAAACTAAGGAAAGAAAAACAAGCTCATCTTGCACCAGCATCAGCGGAACAAATATAAGTAATATTTATTGATTGAAAACTTACGATTATTATTTTTTTGTTAATTATTTTTAAAAAATTTGCAGCTTCTGAAAATACTGAAGAGAGTGCTGATATCAAAGAATCGCTTTTGTGGCTTTTGTATAATGAGGAGCCTTGGGAAACTGTAGTGTTGCACTGGGATAAAACATTTACGAGACGACAAAATATTATAAAGTCTACAAGCAATAACATCGAAATTTTTAATAAATTTAAACAATTAAAAAATTATTTGGGATATACATTAGTAAGTATTTTCCTGTTAAACTTCTCTTATTTTGAAAGCTATGTTTTACTTTAGAGCCTCGAAGGTATAACCCTTCAGCACACTAGTTTTGCACAATATTTTCCAAATTCTCGTTTTATTTCAGCTAACATCTTCTGGTTCTTGATCGAATGTACCATACAATATATTTTAAATTTGTAAAAATCCAAATAAATATTCAGTTAGCTTAAAACATTGTTATTACATTTTTTCTGTACCTTTGAAATACCTTTCTCTGACAGAAAAAATTGAAATTCAATTGACTTGCAATTAAACATTATTCGTGATTTTTTAAAATGAAAAATTATTATTTGATGCATGCGATCAAGTTCCATACGATTTTAGCTAAAATAAACCAAAAATTTGGGAAATCTTTCGGAAAAACTAGATGCGATGTGTTTAGCACTTAAGGTGATGTACGTTTCGAGGCCTTTAACTGAAATAGGTATGGATTTCAATTTTTTTTTTTTTTGTAATTTGCAAATATTTTGGAATTTACCATATTATTTTGCGTTATTATAGATTGAAAGAGATTTTTCCAAAATCTACCCAGGAAAGCAAAATAAACTACTGGAAAAATGGAATCGATTAAGATTGCATCTATTGTCGAATGTTCGGAATTTGGTGAAGGATAAAACCAATTTCAACATGCTAAAATTAATTACTAATGAAACCAATCAGGGTAGGTACAGAGCACTATTCATTTTGAATTTTAATGAATATGACGTATGAACTTAAGTTTTCCAAAATCTAATTAAAACTCTTTTTAACTTTTCAGATTCAGTAGATGCAATAATAGCATTAAGTATTCATGCTATTTGTAAACCGATAAAAATTTCATGTATGATTAACGGTAAAAAGACCATATTAAACCCATCTATAGCTGACAGCCAGGATGTTTTTCTAATACACATTTCTAAAATTAACGATAAAGAGCGAAAACTCGCGAATTTAAAAAGTAAGCTTCTGACCAAAGGACAAAGTTTGCAACCTATAATTTTAGTAGTAGGAGAAGCTTTAAATAATTTAAACGAATTTTATGTAACCTTCGATAATTGCATATACAAATTTAGCTCTTTTCTAAAGTGTTTGGACATTGTTTTTAAGTTAACAAATACCTTAAATCTTAAATATCCGAAAGAATGTCAAATTTTTTGGCAATTTATACAAAAGTTTTTTTTTGGAATTAATACATCATATGATATACGTAATTCAAATTTAAATCATTTTATAACAAATTTAAACAATTAAGTAAAATTTGTTACATTTAACATTTAATCATTTAAATTTCATATTCCTCTGAAATAGTTTTTTAATCTTTCCTTATTTTTTTGGTTAAAGTTTCAACATCGTGTTTTATTTTAAATTAAGTGAAGATCGCTATGCGAAGTGTTGTAGTAGAAATATAGAGTATTATAGATTTTTGTTGATCATTAATTTAATTTAATTATTTTAAATCGTAGTGGATATTTTATTCATTATTAGTATATCGAAAAGTTCAAAGTGATTTTTTTTTTTTTAAATCGAAGAATATTAATAAAATGAAATAATAATTTAAGTCACATTTAACATAAATTTTAATAAGTTTAATTAATCAAAGTAAAATGTATAAATGTAATATGTGCGATTTAACTTTTAATTTTCCTCATATATTAACTAAACATTTACTGAATGAACATTGTATGAATAAATAAGGTCGATTTGAATGTAAACAATCGGGGTGACTCAAACTTTTCAAAATATATACGCTTTCATAAGACATCTAAACAGATTGCACAAAAAATATATAAATAAAACTAGTAATTACCTGAAAAGCATAACTTCCAGACTAATTGTAATGCTAACAATGCATCTACGTCCAATATTGTATCTGGCAGTAGTGATTTACTAGATTTAAACACGTTAAGTGATGAACCGCTTTATGAACGCTTACAAAATCAGCCGAATGTGGCTTGTGATGTATCAAACATTTTAAGTAATCAGTTAAAAATGTTAAAAAAGAATGCATTGTCTCTTACCCTAAACCTTCACAATAAAAATAATTTGACTAGAGGAAATGTCACTGGAATTCAAAATGACATCATTTCTAATATTGTTCAACCGATCCTTAATATAATTACGTGTAATATAATACCATTAATTAAAGAAGATAAAAGTGTGGCAAATGCAAAAAATATAATTGAAACTTTAGAGAATACGTTTAGTGGATTTGAAACTGAATACAGGTTGATTAAACGACTTAAAGAATTAAAGCTGTATCAAGAACCAAAAGCTTATTCAATGAGTAATGAAATGACTGACATAATATTGCATCATACCCCTACTATTGCGCCAAATAATATGTGCGGTATACTGATGCCAATATCGTTCCAAATTCAAAAATATTTTGAATCTCAAAGTATATTAAGGGAAACTTTGGAAAATATGACCCGACTAAAGCAATTACCTCACAACTGTTTCGAAAATTTATTGAATGGATCGATTTGGAAAAATAAAATGGAACATTCTCAAGATAGAATTTTGATACCAATTAACTTATATTTTGATGATTTTCAAATCGATAATAGTTTAGGACCACACGCAAACGTACACACAATAACAGCAGCTTACTATAACTTTCCAACCATTCCAAGTCACCACATATCCAAACTTGAGAATATTTTTCTAGCTGCAGTTTACAATAATCAACACCGTTATGCATGTGGAAATAATGTAGCACTTGCACCACTAGTTGCAGAATTAAATAAACTTCAAGAAACTGGTGTTGAAGTAGCAACAAAAGAAGGAACTTTTGTGATTCATGTTATGTTATCTCAAATTCTTGGAGATAATTTAGGATTGAATAATATTTTAGGTTTTAATGACTTTTTTAATTCAAACTCTTGTTGTCGAGCCTGTACTCGAGTAAAAAGAGGAATAAAAAAGGATTGTGTTGAGCACACGGAACATTTAAGAACAAAAGAATCTTACGATAATTGCATTGAACTAAACAACTACGTTTCAACAGGTGTCAAAGAAAATTCGATTTTTAACAGCATTTCTAATTTTCACATAACAGATAATTTTGTATTTGATGTAATGCACGATCTATTTGAGGGTGTATGTGGATACGATATGGTTGAAATAGTGCGATACTACATCCTAAAGAAAAAAAAGTTCTCACTTGATGTCCTTAACTTTAGGAAACAAATGTTCGATTACGGTGAATACTGAATTGGAAATTGGCAATATATTTGGTCCACTACAAATTTCGCATATAAAAAAATCTAAAATCAAATCAAATGCTCGGGAAATGCAAACATTCGTAACGTATTTTCCCATAATAATTGGCGATTTAATAGACAATGATGATGAAGTATGGCATTTTTTTTAACATTGTTAACAATAATTGATATTATAACACTTCCAAGTTTAACTTTAGAACTGCTTGAAAAATTAGAAAATAATATACATAAACATAATGCTGCATATCAATCAATATTCCAACAAACTTTAAAGCCAAAACACCATTTTATGGTTCATTATGTCACCGCAATTAAAAAATGTTGACCTCTTAAAAACATGTGGAGTTATCGATTCGAGGCGCAACACAGAGAACACAAAATATACATGCGGAATGTATCTTCTCGGGTAAACCCTCCATTAACTGGTTGGAAAATAGAAAGTGGTGTTATTTGTATCTGTGTTCTGATATGTGTCAACTTTGTTAAACATTTTTAATTATTTTTTTTGTTTTTGTTATACACTTTGAATTTTGTTGTGTGCCTGTATTTAATAAACGCTATAGTTATGTCGCTATCTGATAAACTTGATAAGTTAGCATTAAACATTCAAAATCTAACAGAACGCATTTCAAATCTTGAACTTAAAGTGGAAAGTTTTAATTATGTCATTAATAATAAACTTAAAGTTAAATTGGATGAATTAAGTGGCCAAGTTGATAATTTAAAATGTGAATCTGCTGTGTTCAATGATAAGATTAACAGTTTTGGATACCCGTTAATGGACATGGAAATTAAAAAACGTGCAAGTGACCTTGTTATATCTGGAATACCTTCAAATTCCAAGTTGTCTGCTACTGAAATATTTTTTAAGATTTGTGAAGTATTAAATTGTGATATAAGTGTTGGTATTGACAACGTATTCTTTCTGAAATCCAAAAATTCAACTGTTAAACCACCTTTAACTTTGTCAATTGTTGTCCAATTTTATATGAGAAGCAAAAAGTTCCAGTTATTTCGTGCTTATAAAGAAATGGGTAGTCTTACATTAAAACATATTGGATTCTTGTCTGAATCTCGTATCTACTTTAATGATGGTTTGACTAGAGCTAATGCTGAACTATTGCATATTTCGAAAAAAGATGCAAAAAGACGGAAAAATCTTCAAAAGTTATACAAAGTTTGGGAAAGTATTTGTGATAGCAAAAAAAAATGATGTGCCTGTATTTATTAATAATAAAATAAATTTGGATCAGCTTGTACCACCTGTAATTCCTGTTAACAATAGCTCAACAACAAACACTAACTTAAATTTGCTGGATGGCAAGTAAAGTATTTAATTATCAGTGGAATGTCTGGAAAATCAACGGGAATTTTTAATCTGTTTTACAACCATAATGATGTACATATACAATGATGAAAATGGAGCTTGAGTTGTGTCATTATTATTCTATTGTTATTAATTTGTTATTTATTATTATTTTAATTTTCTTTAAAATTATGTCTAATTATTTTTATATTACATTTTTATTTTATTTTTTATTTTTAGTTTACAATTTTGCTGTTTGTGGGAAATTGCAGTTTGTTTTTGGATACTATTGTCATAAACACTATTATGTCGGATAAAGTTTTAAATAATGTGAATGTGCGCAGCTGTAATCAGAATGATGCTTTGAAAGTGAATTTTATTGATAATTCAAATTTTAATTTGGTTTATTTCAATTCGCGAAGTATGTTTAACAAGTTGGATGAAATTAGATTTATGTTAAATGACGCTAATGTGCATATTGTTTGTATTGTTGAGAGTTGGCTTGATGAAAGCTTTTCTGATAGAGCTGTTGCTATTAATGGATTTAATTCTCTGCGTAACGATAGATTGGGCAAGCTGGGTGGAGGAATATGCGTATATTTTCGGCATGGTTTGAAAATTAAAATTTTAGATAAGAGTGTGTCAAAGGGATTAAATTTTGAGTTTATGGTACTTGAAGTTGGATTCAAATCCTCTTTATTTTTGCTTATTGCTTTTTATAAGCCACCTAAGTGTTATAATTTGAATGATTTTTTTGATGTTTTAATGAAATTTAGTTCGATGCATGATAATGTAGTAATCTGTGGAGATATCAATTTTGATCTTAACGGTTGTAAGGGGGGTGGCAATAAATTCAAAAATATTTTGGATTTATTTGGTTTTAAAATTTTAAATGACCAACCCACTTGTTTTACTTCGCATAGCAGTTCTCTTCTGGATGTTGTAGCTTCTAGTGATAATTTGAAAATTTTAAATTTGCTACAATTGGGTTTGGGTCATATTTCAGATCATGATTTACTGGCTTTTTCTTATAATGTCAATGATATGGTAATTGAATTGGAACCTAAGTTAATTTCTTTCAGAAATTTTAATTTATTGAATTTTGATAAATTGTTAGAATGTGTTAATAAGTTACCATGGGATAATTTGTATTCAATAACAGACGTTAATTTAAAAATTGATCTATTCAATTCCTTGGTTACATATTCATTTGTGAATGCTGTCCCTACATCGACTGTTAAAATTTCCAGGAAAAGTAAGCCTCTGTGGTTTAATAATGAAATCGAATCGGCCATTTTGGAGCGGAATATTGCTTTACGAAATCTGAAACTTAAAGGTACCAGTGGATTGCGTGCAATTTATATTAAGATCCGTAACATATAACAACTAGTTTAATTAGAAAAGCGAAATTTAAATTCTATAGTGATAAATTTATGAGGTGTAAAAATTCTCCCTCAGGTTTTTGGGGATGTTGCAAAGATCTTGGTATCACCAAAGCTAAAATTAATAGTTTTGTACCTAACCCTGATGAATTTAATGACTATGTAACACTGACGTGCAACTCTACAACTAGTCCTCCTCTCGATAGTTTCAATTGGTTTAATGATGCGCATGACAGTTTTTCCTTTTATAATGTTGACATTGAAGAAGTCTTAAAAGCATTTATGAGTATTAGGTCTAATTCTGTTGGCCTTGATGGTGTTCAATTAAAGTTTATTAAGATAATTTTACCTTACATTTGTCCGTTTATTGTCGATATTTTTAATTGTATTTTAACAACATCTGTTTTCCCGATAAATTGGAAAATCTCTAAAGTGTTGCCGGTTGCGAAGGTTTCAGATCCAAAATCGTTAAGTGATTTTAGACCTATAAGTATATTACCTTGTATTTCTAAGTGTTTTGAGGTAATTTTGAAAAATCAAATTATGGGATATTTAAATGATAAACAAATGTTGTGTCCTTTTCAATCCGGTTTTAGACCTAACCATAGCACTTCTAGTGCTCTGACTTGTATTTGTAATGACATTCGTAGGAACTGTGATTCCAAATTTTTCACTGTTCTTGTATTATTGGATTTTAGCAAAGCGTTTGACTCTGTGAATTATATGAAATTGTTTTATAAATTAGGTAATGAATTCAAGTTTTCATCGAGCGCGATCAGTTTAATAATGTCCTATTTATCTGATCGCAAACAGACAGTTTTTGTTGCTGGACAGTTTTCAAAGGTTTTACCATTGAGTTCAGGTGTTCCGCAGGGTTCCGTGTTGGGACCTCTTCTTTTTTTATTATATATTAATAGTCTTTCGTCAGTCATTAATTATGCATCGTACCACCTTTATGCTGATGACTTACAGATCTATTTAAAAGGGACAATTAATAGTGTGGATGTTGCAATAGATAATATAAATAAGGATTTATCAGCCATTTCTTCTTGGGCATATGATAATTGTTTGTCTTTAAACTCGTCTAAATCGCAAGCGATTGTTATTTATAATACTGTGATTGACACTAGCAGTTTTCCGCCAATTTATTTAAATAATGTAATTATTCCGTTCTCCAAAACGGTTAAGAATCTAGGCTTGGTTATGAATCAAACTCTATCATGGGTTGATCATATTTCAACTATTGGGGTTAAAATATTCGGAATGCTTAGAATTTTATGGAGAACCTCCTCTTTTACTAGCAAAATTTTTAGGAAAACTATATTTTTTGCATACATTCTTCCGCATTTTCTATATGGGTGTGAGGCTTTCTTTGAATTATCTCAATCTTGTAAATATATGGTTGATCTTTTATTTAATGCTTGTATTAGATATGTTTTTGGTTTAAGTAAGTATGATCATATATCTCATCTTAAGACAAGTTTATTGAATATTGAAATCACTGATTACTATAATTATAGAATTTGTTATTTTATTTAAAGAATTTTAAAAAACACTGAGCCATTATATTTGTTTAACCAGTTCCAGTTTGGCCAATCATTGCGTAAGAGAGCGCTTATTATACCGAAAAATTCGTGTAAACTTTATCATGACAGTTTGTTTGTTAGCGGCATTCACATTTTTAATGTAATTGATCCTGCTATAAGAAATTCAACGGTATCTAATTTCAAACGGCATTTCCTTCAGTAATTCAGTAAATTGAAATTTATTATTATTATTAATTATATTTGATTTTTTTTTTATAATTAGTTTTATTTTCCGTTAATTTTATAATAGTTAACTTTACTTATTATTATTTTTTTTTTTTAATTATGATATTTTTGTTTGGAAATGTATACAATTTTTTAATAATGAGAGTTATTACTCTCCAATTGTATTTTTTGAATTTAAATAAATAAATAAATAAATAAATAAAAAATTAACGATTGCTCGGAAAGCTTCTCTAAAATTTTCAAGGTTATTGCTTTAATAATCTTTTTTTTTAGATGATATTATTATTGAAGGCGAAAATTATTTAAACTTAACAGAAATTTGTGCTGGGCTAGAAGATTATTATCAGTTAAATTTACATAACGCATTTGTTATTAAACGGATAACTTTTAAAGGAAAGTTGTACAAAAAAGGATTTTTCATATTTGTCAAACAGCAAGTCGTTGAATGTGTCTACAGAATTGAATTTATAATTAAAGCAAATACCGGTTTAATTTATTTAATTTGTACAAAATATGATTTGGCTTATTTCGACTGCCATATACAATCATTTGTTATGAATTTGAATAATTGTAATTTAGAAATAATTGAAATTTATCAAACCGGAGCCCCTTTTCATTCTTATACCACAAATGATGGTAGAAGGGTAGTAAGAAAAATGTTTTTTTGAAAATAAATAAATACCATATAGAATTGTTTTGTATTTTACTGTAACATGAATTTTTATATTTTTATGTAGGTACTTTGATTTGTATCCAACATCTTAATAAATAAAATGGAAAAAAATTATTTAAAACGCAAATTATCAGTCTACTCGTATTATTTATTTTTATATGCAACAAATAAATTGAATCTGAGAATTTTACCCAAAGGTGCAATTGAAGATCATAATTAAGAAAAAAAAAATCTTTTAAAAATTAAAATGAGACCATTTTTAAATTACAACCTGTTCATTTAATTTTCAGTTAAAAATTCAAGTTAATTTCATATAATGAACTGTTAAAATTGGGGTAAAATTCAAATGAACCACAATTTAAAATTGAACTCGTATCATTTCAAAATAATGTTGTTCTATTGTAAAAATATTTTTTAAAATGCACTTAAAAATAATTACGATTCTATTAAATTTTAAATGAAAAAATTTAGTAAATATATGTTATCTTAATCTAAATTTTACATAATGAACAGATTAAAATAATATTTTAATCCATTTAAAAACTAAATGGTCATATAGTTGACCGAAAAATACCTGGAAAATATATGAATTTTACCTAGATTTTACTTTTTTTTTCTGAGTGGGGATTCCAAGATTTTTGGTTCCTCAAGGGGATCGTTGTGATGTATGGCTTAAAATATCGGACAATAAATCACTTTATTCACTTCCGAAAAAAAACAAATATTTTTATGTGCTGATCATTTAGATCCGAAATACATAACTACAAGTGCATTCATAAGTAGACTTAGTTGGTTTGCTATTCCAAAACATTTTATGGGTGGTGAAAGTGACAGTATACCAAATAATAAATTAAATAGCGAAATTAGTGATAGAAGTGGTGATAATAATTTTGGTTTAAATGAATGTTGAAATTATAAAACTCGACTTTTATCTTTTATATATTTCATTCGAATGAAAAACAAATGTCAAAATAATAATGCAGGGTTGTCTGCTATTACATCACAATGAATTATCAGAGTTGTTGTTTTTTTAACACCCTCACTTTAAAATTCTCAAATTCAAAAACTATTCAGATTAGTTTAACAAACTATCGTTAATTCAAATCTTAAAGAAATTTTAAATTTTAACCAATAAAAAATATTACATTAATTTAACAATATCCAGTAAATTAAACTTTAAGAAAAATAAACAGATTTTATGTGATTTATCTAAATTAGATCAAACATAAATCACATCTTATTGCAAATTCGTGATTGCCTTCGTTAAACCATCAGCAACCATTTCGTCAGTCGAAATATACTTGATGTTAATGGTTGAATCCTTAACTTTTTCACATAAAAAATGATACTTGATATCGATATGCTTAGAACGTTGTCTGAACCCATCTGATTCGGCTAATTTAATTGCTCCCTGGTTGTCACAGAAAATCGTTGTCGCAGTATTGATTTCATCAAGAAAATCTGAACAAAATTGTTTCAACCAAATTACTTCCTGGACCGTCGAAGCCAATGCCATATATTCGGCCTCTGTGCTTGATAAAGCAACCGTTGGTTGTCTTTAGCTACTCCACGTTATTGCCCCATTGCACATCTTAAATACATAGTCTGTGCGCGATCGCCGTTTATCGATGTCTGATCCCCAATCCGAATCTGAATAACCAACCAATTCACTATCACTTTCGTTTGTGAATGTTAACTTGTAATCGATAGTGCCCTTTAAATATCGAAAAATTCTTTTGACTGCGCCTTCCAATGAGCCAATCTATGATTCGTATTAAATCGGCTGACATCATCCGCAAATGCCAAATCTGGACGAGTGCCTTGAACTAAATAGAGCAATGAGCCCCACAACCTCCTAATATGGACTATTTTTGACTTCCTCGCCATTAATTTTACTCATCGGCATATTTAATGACAATTTTGATTTGGATCCGCCGGTGTCGAAATCGGTTTGCATTCTTCCATGCCAAAACGTTTAAATATTTCCTCAGCATATGCAGATTGATCCGATTTAATTTTATCTTCGCCTTGAGTTATGCGAATGCCAACACATTCTTTAGCCGGTCCCATGTCTTTCATCTTGAACGCTGTACTCAAAGCCACTTTTATTTTCTTTAATTGAGCTTCGTCCTTCCAAAAAATAAGTATATCATCAACATAAATGGCCAAAATTAAGTGATTACCTTTGATGAAGTAAACACACGGGTCCAATCTTGATTTCTCAAGACCAAATGACTTGAGTGATGCTTCGAGTTTCATGTTCCATTCTCTACCAGCTTGTTTTAGTCCGTATATTGCCCGATTTAGTCTGCACACTTGCTTGGTTCCATCATTATATTTTTCAGGTTGCTGCATATAAATTTACTCATGAAGTTCACCCTGAAGAAAGGCAGTAACAGCATCCATCTGATGAACCTTCAACTTGTGTTTCACAGCAATTGGCATCAATACTCTAATCGATGCATACTTTACTACAGGTGAATATGTCTCTTCATAATCCACACCATAAATCTGAGAACAACCCTTGGCAACCAATCTCGCTTTGTGTCTCACAATATTACTATTGGAATCTGTTTTCGTTTTAAAAACCCATTTCGATTTTAGAGCCTTTCTGCCTGACGGTAAATCAACCAATGACCACGTTTCATTTTTCATTAATGAATTTATTTCATCCTGCATTGCATTTTTCCAATCTACTACATCATGTCTCGACATTGCTTGATTAACCGAGACTGGATCATCTGCTTGATTGTTGATCATTGTTTTGCATATTAGTTCAGCAACATATTTTGGGTTTGGTTTTGGTGTTCTTGATGAATGGCGAACTTCACTGGATGGTGTTATTGACTCATCTGGATCGTAATTTGGATCATAAGGACCAATTGACGACTGACGTATAGCTGTCATCACTCGATATAGCTTGTACATCTGACATTGTTGTACTCATTTTCTCTTCCAATAATTATTCGTTTTGCTCATCGGTGTCATTAACATCACTTGCATTATCCCTCACTGAATCAACATCACTTGCATTATCCCTCACTGAATGTATTTAAGCCGGTGCTTCATGGAAAATTACATCTCTACTAACGGTTAATTTTCTTGTTGATTTATTTATGCACCGATAACCTTTATTTTCATTATCTTAACCAACAAAAATTATTTTCGTTGAGTTCACGTCTCATTTTTTACGTTTTTCTTTAGGTATGTGCACCATAACAGGAGAACCAAATGTTTTCAGATCACTTAAATCAACTTTAGAGCCACTTCTTCCGGAGTTGTATCAACCAACAATGATGATACTAATCTGTTTATTATATAAACAGCCATGTTGACCACTGCAGCCCAGTATATGACACTTAATTTCGCAACAATTGCACATGCATTTAGACCGCTCGACTATCGTTCTATTCATTCTTTCTGCTGTACCATTTTGCTGTGGCATGTAAACATTCGTCAATTGATGTTCAATACCATTTTGCTTGTAGAAATTGATGAATTCGCATGAACAATATTCGGTTCCATTATCAGTATGTAAAATTTGAATTTTTCTTTCACTTTGTTTTTCGATCCACGTTTTAAATTCGATGAATGTTGTAAAATCTTCCTTTTTAGACTTCAGAAAAAAAACAAAATATTTTCTGCTAAAATTGTCGATGAAAATCAGAAAATATCTGGCACCACCGATTGATTTGTTTTCCATCGGCCCACATAAACCTGAGTGAATCAGATCCAGTTTATTTTTACTACGGGTTTTGCTTGATTTAAATGGTAATCGTGCATGTTTACCATATGCACACGTTTCGCAAGCTTGAATCATCGATAAATCGTCTGCAAACTTTATTCCGGAAACCACACCATCTCGCATTTTACACAAATCTTTGTGATTTATATGCCCAAGCCGCTTATGCCGCCAAACCATAGAGTTTTCTTGTTTCGTCGTCAACATACATTTTTCGACACCACCATCAATTTTGTAAATACCATCAATTGGCCTGCAATTTATCAAAGGACACATTTGATCATCATATAGACGGTGCAGCCCTCATTGTTGAAAGTAATTGTATTTCCTTTCTCAACCATTTTCGATATTGACAGTAAATTCGCCGATAATTCAGGAACATGTAAAACTTCATTCACTTTAATATCAAATTTATTTACCTTGAGGTTCACCTTGCCTTTTCCATTTACCTTCATGGTTGAATTGTTTGCTGCTGTAATTTGATTTACTGTAGACGTGACACGATTTTTGATCAAATTTTCATTTGGTGTCATCTGTATTGACGCGCCGCTATCAATAAACCAGTCGCTTGATTTGTTCTTCATTCCATCATTTGATGCGAAAACCAGAAATGGCTTCTTGAAATTTGGTTTCTTTTTGACTGTTGGCTTAATTGTGTCATTCGAGTTTTTATTCGGACAATCGGCTGCCTTATGGCCTTTTTCATTGCACTTATTGCATTTGAAAGCCAATAATTTTAACCGCAATTGATCCGGTCGGTGTCCATTCCATTTTACCAGCAGCAAAACCCAGAGTGAATGAATGAATTCTTCTGGTAAACCCAATAACATGATTCCAGTCAACCATTTGTCACCAACTGGGAAATCCAAATCCTCTAACTTGCTTTTTATATGCAATAGTTCGTCAATATCCGATTGCGTCGAATCATGATTTTCCAGTCTAATTGATACAAATTTATGCAATAAACCAATACAATGTTGTGCTCCCTTGTCTTCACATGCTGCACGCAATGTATTCCATGCGACAATTGGTGTTTCACATTTCTTCGCCAATGGATAGAGCGATTTTTCAACATTTAAAACTAAATATGGCAAAGCCTGATCAAATTTTTCCTCTTTGTCTTCAACAGCAATGGGATTTTCTTCGGTTGATGTATCATTCTTTACAATACAATTCTTCAACTTGTACAATGCCAGGAAATGTTTCATAGCAAATGACCAGGAATCATAGTTTTCGCTGCCTTTCAGCTTTTCCAAATTACCATCAAGCTTTGAAATTCTGTATCCCTTGTCTTAAGAATTCAAGAACGATTTTCACGATATACAGTTCACAAATTAATTATTTTATCCTTTTGCACAAATTTAAACTATAATTTATTATTTATTTAGCCGGATGCCGCAGAATCTAAAGGATTCTGGGCCCATCAATCTGGTGGTTTTAACAAACAACATTGAACAAGATACCGAAAGTGAATTACTTAAAATTAATAAAAAATATAAGCCTAAAACATATTTTAACCCATTTAAAGATATAAAAACATGAGCTTCTAATAATTTTATAGATGAATCGCAATTTCCGCTACCTGATATCCCAAAAATATGTGTTTCTAATTCTTAAATTACTCAATTTGAAATGCCAACAGTAGAATTATTATTATTACCGAAAAAAAGAAAAAACCCAACAGCAAAAGCGACAGTATAAAAACATTTGTTAAAGTTCAAACCTTGCACAAGCCTAATTCTAAATGGTCTGTGGGCGAAAAAGACCTATTTTTAAAATTTCACTATCGTTCACCAAGCTTTAATTCAAGAAGGCTTTGCACTTCCAAGCATCAGCATTATTGTCCAGTGATATAACGTCATAGAATTCACTACAGGAATTTCTGTTCAAATTCTGAAAATGCTTAAAGAAAAATTTAAGGACATACCCACGTTAGAAAAACGGTGTATACTGGTATTTGATGAGTAGAGCATTAAAACGAATTAGAGTATAGTACGAAAGAGGATCTTGATTATGGTTTCACTGATCTTGGAAAATTAGGTCGTGAAAGGTCATTTGCTAACTATGCCCGATTATTTATGATGAGGGGACTAAATACCTTTTGGAAACAGGTTCGTTTTTTATATTTTTTGTACAAATATTTGCTTATTTAAAAAAAAATTCTATCTTAGGTAATTGGGTATTATTCGGGCAGCGTTTGCGGCACTCAATTAGCTGATATTTTAAAATCTACCCTCAGTCTTTTAATTGACTATGAAATAGACGTTCAAGCCGTTATATGTTATCAAGGATCACCTAACAGGGCCGCTTATAAACCATTGGGTGTTAGTGTATCTAAACCATACATTCAAATTTCTAATAAACAAATATTTTGTTTAGATGATTTTATTCATTAATTTAAAAGCTTTCAGAACAACCTTCTAAAGTCAAATTTGATAATAGGGCAGCCAAATTTGACAATAGGCTAAAGCTTTTTTATAGTGAAAATATTTTAATCAGATCAATGCATAAACTCACCGAAGCACATATTAAGCCTGACACGTTTCAGAAAATGAAGGTTAAACTAGCTACCCAAATATTTAGCCATTATGTTTCAACAGCTATATATGCTGCCGTACATACAAATTTATTCAGTGAAGCCGAAAAAGCAATGGCATTTAGCACAGGAATTTTTTTTTTAAATTAAATAAATTATTTGATAATTTAACGTGCAAATTAAAATATGCGGCTAATAGTAATAACCGTACATTGTCAGAAGAAACAGAAGGAATTCTGGAAAACTTAAGAGAGACAGTATTGTGGATAAGTAGCTGGAAAAAATCAAACGGTGTAGCTGAATACTGTTTTACTGGTAATCTGGGACGTGCTTAAAGGTACTGCACAAAACTATATTTTAACTGCCAATCTAAATTCTTATTGTATAGAAAATACAATTTCTGTAATAAGAAATAATAGAGGGTCGTATGAGCGAAACCCGTCTGCTTTTCGGCTAAGTAAAAACTTAAAAGATTACATCATATAATCAATCAGATGCCCGAGTATTACTAAATATGGAAGACATTATGAGTAAGACAAAACATTTTAATATACGTACGAGTATGAAGTACATACTTTTCTGTATTTTTAAGATTTTGCCAAAACAAACGAATATATAACGGAGGTAGAAAAAGAAAAACCAGATGAAATTCCTCTAAGACTTGTACCCTTGGATTTAGATGAAATTGGTAATTTATGAGTATTCATTTGAGCTAAAATTTTCAAATTAGGCAATACAATGTGAAATTAAAGCCCATCTGGCGTAGAGAAGTAAATGCGCTCAGGCATCTGCTTCGAAACCGAGAGAGCAAGATTGTTAACTCGATTGAGAGTCAGCGTTAGATTTTTAAACTTCGCCTATTATTATCTTTAAACATAATTAATTTTAATGTTATAATACTTAGGGAACATACCACTTGAACCAGGCTCACACGATGAGAATGATGAAAATACGAATTTTTTTTAATATGATGATTCAGAAATTGAAGATAACACCGAATCAAATAATCCAGAATACATAGAACCCACAATTAACAATATGTCAATGAATTATTTTACGGGATACATACACCCCAATTCCCATAGTCGTGTCATTTCACGTGATGTGACTATAGTCGTATCACGTCACTTGAAAATTGCTATTCTTGAAGGCGAACCAAGTGACACGACTGCAACTTCAAATATATTAGGCAAATTAGAAATAAAATAATTTTATAACAACAAGTTTATTATTTTAAACAATAAAATATTAAAAACAGTGCATAAAATTATTCAAAAAACAATATTTTAAAATATATAAAATAAAATAATTGCGTCTTTCTATTTTGTGGTATTCACCTGTCACTTACAAAAATCAACTGACATCTTTCGTAGAAAGTGACTTTAGTCGTAACAAACGACTAAGAGAATCGCAAAATTGATGTGATGTGACTGTTGTCATGAAAAAGGACGTGATACGACTATGAGAATTGGGGTGATAGTGTTTGTCTCCAAAATTCTCAATACGCTGCAGACGATTTATTAATCCAAAAACGTCAATTTGAAAATACGGTTAATGGTAAGTTAAAAGTGACAACCTCGAAATTTTTAAAAATAATAAAAACAATTGTCAATATTTTTGTTGTCAACAATTTTGTTATCAACATCTAAATGATAAAAAATTTATTTGGTATGTGCAAAACGATTGAAAATAATTGAGAAAATAATTTGCATAATGAAAATGTAACTCTCACGGTACTAAAAGTTCTTATTCGGGCAAAAATTAAAATTGTTAATTCAAAAGCAAGAAATTAATAAAAATTGATATTATTAATCATATTTAATTTTTTTTTGAAGTAATAAAAATATTTAATTTCTAATTTAATTGGTTTAAATTAAGAATTAAGAATGTTCCAGTAGAATGTTGCAGGCTACTAAATTTTCTCCTTCAGACCCATCTCATGGGAACACCAAACCAAAATGCAACAGACATCAAAGCCAAAGAATGGAATAACGTACAAAACCCATGTTAATCATTTTTTTTGCATCAATTTGTCTAACTATGAAACCTTTTTTTTTTTAAATTATTTTACATCTTATGATCAATCATTTACGAAGCATTTAGCTATACGTTACAAAAACTACGAAATAAAAACTAAATCGGAAAACATAACAAAAAACTTACAAGCCAATACTAAAGCAAATATTATATGAGAAAAATGTTGCTAGAAAAGGAATTCCTCTCTCAACCAATTTCTTCTCTATTTAAGTGACTAGTGGACACATTTAACAAACGTAGCGGCAGAAATCGTAGTAACATTATCTTATTATACTTAATCAATGGTTCTACCATTAGCTGAAAACTATTTTGTTTTTAGCATCTTTCTTCACGATGCGAAGATTTGTATTAAAATGTAATTAATGTAAGTGAAGACCTTTAACGATATAAAAGTAGAGAATGTTATACCTAAGATAAGCAAAACAATTTTCTTTGTTATTATAATCACCAAATAATTTTTTTAAAAGTGCTTTTATTTTAGGCCAAATTTAAATGTAAAAACTGCAGCGTTTTAAAACTCGCTCTTCAAAATTTATTATTCGCTCTTCACTGATCGAATAATCACTTTTTAGTTCTGATCGATCTAACTATTCATCAGTGGACTAACGCCTAGGCAAACTAGGCACGTGCCTAAGGCCCATCAATTTTAGTGGCCCGTAATAATATCCGGACTCCGTTAGTGCGATAGCCTTTGGTAAGAGACTTTCTCGACTTCTAGCTCGACTAAATTCCAGAAACTTTTCTTTTTTATTCCTTACACTGTAAACCAACGCTTAGCTAAGTTTACAGTGTGTTTAGGATCATTATACTTTTGGAAAATAAATGAATCCGACATCGTTTCATGATATTTCCAAGATATCTCTGTACATGTGTTAGTCCATTCAGTCAAAATGCAAGCAAGCCATTACGTACCCACGTCCGTGTGCTTTATGGTTTTAATAGTTTAGGTGGGATCCAATTCTTTACTTTCGGACGTCACACGTAAACCTTATCTTCCACCTCAAACAAACTAAACTTCGATTCGTCGTTCCAAAGGACCTTTTTCAAATCGCTAACGTTTTTTGCAAGTGCCGTTTTGCGAAATTAATCATTATTTTTAAATTTTGTTTGGAAATAATTTGCTTTTTGCGTGTAGTGCCCCACACAACCCAGATTCAAACAGAATATGTTTATTTATTTGGTTGTTTTTTTTTACAACAATTAAAAATCTCTTGTATAACAAAGCCAGTGACGGATTTATCTTAAAAACTAAAATATAAAAAACGAGTAATTCAATAAAATTTAAAATAATAATATTAATAATAAAAATTTACAATAAAAAAAAATAAAAAATAAAAAAAAAAAGTGATATTGAATCATCCCACCTCTTCTCCAATTTTCTTAAACACAAATGACATGGACGATGAAAACAGACTCATTAAGTAATACGGTCAAATAAAAATTTAACTGAGCTATGCTGAAAGATCCAACTTTCCAAGGAAGGCATCATTTTCTTCTTAGACTGTAAAGTATGAATAGCGATAGGCAGTTTATTAAAAATAGTAGGATAAGGTACTAAGAAATAATTGAAAAAATGAGTTTTATGAAACTTTGGTACAGCCCTAAAATACATTGTATTTTTCTCTGTGAATATAGCTAGAGCAACTCAAGTGACGATTTCCACTCATTTCAAAATATTTATTCATAATTGGAAAAATTTTGCTTTTGGAAATTAATGGCCAAGCTGAACTACACTTACTGCTAACATGCATTAATCTGATAACGGCTGTGAAGTTTATAACAAAAAATAACAAATATATATATACAAATCCAATAAGAATTTTAAATATCTAATATGTGTTAGGTAATTACACTGTTAAAAAAAAATCTTGAGAAAACTATATGATATTAGAAAGAGACAAACTAGAAAATATATTTTTTTTTCTTATCGGACTAACTAAATTTAATTATAATATTATTAAATATAATACCAGTATATTAAAAACTAAAAATTAAAATAAACACAATTAAACTAATTCAATAGTAGGTACAAATCATTTATCAATACAATTTATTGTCTTTCAAAACAGTCGTGTCTATCATAATTGGCCAATAACAAGACATCGTAGAGTTTGTACCAGAATGCCACCATATGCACATGATAAGTACTTGTCTGGTGTATGAAATGGACCATGTACCATTCCCAAATAGAGGGGATGGGTAATTTTTTGTCTTACAAATTCATTGAGATATTTTGATGTATCGAGTGTTTTATTAATTGGCCAATAACAAGACATCGTAGAGTTTGTACCCGAATGCCACCATATGCACATGATAAGTACTTGTCTGGTGTATGAAATGGACCATGTGCCATTCCGATATGGAGGGGATGGGTAATTTTTTTTTACAAATTCATTAAGATATTTTGATGTATCGAGTGTTTTATTAATTGGCCAATAACAAGACATCTTAGAGTTTGTACCAGAATGCCACCATAAACACATGATAAGTACTTGTCTGGTGTATGAAATGGACCATGTGCCATTCCCATATGGAGGGGATGGGTAATTTTTTCCTTACAAATTGATTGAGATATTTTGATGTATCGAGTGTTTTATTAATTGGCCAATAACAAGACATCGTAGAGTTTGTACCAGAATGCCTCCATATGCACATGATAAGTACTTGTCTGGTGTATGAAATGGACCATGTGCCATCCCCATATGGAGGGGATGGGGTAAATTTTTTTCTTACAAATTCATTGAGATATTTTGATGTATCGAGTGTTTTATTAATTGGCCAATAACAAGACATCGTAGAGTTTGTACCAGAATGCCACCATATGCACATGATAAATACTTGTCTGGTGTATGAAATGGACCATGTGCCATCCCCATATGGAGGGGATAAGGTAAATTTTTTTCTTACAAATTCATTGAGATATTTTGATGTATCGAGTGTTTTATTAATTGGCCAATAACAAGACATCGTAGAGTTTGTACCAGAACGCCAGCATATGCACTTGATAAGTACTTGTCTGGTGTATGAAATGGAACATGGGTCATCCCCATATGGAGGGGATAAGGTAAATTTTTTTCTTACAAATTCATTGAGATATTTTGATGTATCGAGTGTTTTATTAATTGGCCAATAACAAGACATCGTAGAGTTTGTAACAGAATGCCACCATATGCACATGATAAATACTTGTCTGGTGTATGAAATGGACTATGTACCATTCCCAAATGGAGGGGATGGGTAATTTTTTGTCTTACAAATTCATTGTGATATTTGATGTATCGAGTGTTTTATTAATTGGCCAATAACAAGACATCGTAGAGTTTGTACCAGAATGCCACCATATGCACATGATAAGTACTTGTCTGGTGTATGAAATGGACCATGTGCCATCCCCATATGGAGGGGATGGGTAATTTTTTTTCTTACAAATACATTGAGATATTTTGATGTATCGAGTGTTTTATTAATTGGCCAATAACAAGATATCGAAGAGTTTGTACCAGAATACCACCATATGCACATGATAAGTACTTGTCTGGTATATGAAATGGGCCATGTGCCATTCCCATATGGAGGGGATGGGTAATTTTTTGTCTTACAAATTCATTGAGATATATTGATGTATCGAGTGTTTTACTAATTGGCCAATAACAAGACATCTTACAGTTTGTACCAGAACGCCACCATATGCACATGATAAGTACTTGTCTGGTGTATGAAATGGGCCATGTGCCATTCCCATATGGAGGGGATGGGTAATTTTTTTTCTTACAAATTCATTGGATATTTTAAATAATGTATCGAGTGTTTTATTAATTGGCCAATAACAAGACATCGTAGAGTTTGTACCAGAATGTCACCATATGCACATGATAAGTACTTGTCTGGTGTATGAAATGGGCCATGTGCCATCCCCATATGGAGGGGATGGGTAATTTTTTTTCTTACAAATTCATTGAGATATTTTGATGTATCGAGTGTTTTATTAATTGGCCAATAACAAGACATCGAAGAGTTTGTACCAGAATGCCACCATATGCACATGATAAGTACTTGTCTGGTGTATGAAATGGACCATGTGAGATTCCCAAATGGAGGAGATGGGTAATTTTTTTCTTACAAATTCATTGAGATATTTTGATGTATCGAGTGTTTTATTAATTGGCCAATAACAAGACATCGTAGAGTTTGTACTAGAATGCCACCATATGCACATGATAAGTACTTGTCTGGTGTATGAAATGGACCATGTACCATTCCCAAATGGAGGGGATGTGTTTTATTAATTGGCCAATAACAAGACATCGTAGAGTTTGTACCAGAACGCCACCATATGCACATGATAAGTACTTGTCTGGTGTATGAAATGGGCCATGTATCATTCCCATATGGAGGGGATGGGTAATTTTTTTTTTACAAATTCATTGAGATATTTTGATGTATCGAGTGTTTTATTAATTGGCCAATAACAAGACATCGTAGAGTTTGTACCAGAATGCCACCATATGCACATGATAAGTACTTGTCTGGTGTATGAAATGGACCATGTACCATCCCCATATGGAGGGAATGGGTAATTTTTTTTCTTACAAATTCATTGAGATATTTTGATGTATCGAGTGTTTTATTAATTGGCCCATAACAAGACATCGTAGAGTTTGTACCAGAATGCCACCATATACGCTTGGTCAGCTTTAAGGTAAAGGGTATATATTTAGGAATTCAAATCACTTATTGCCATTTTAATATGAGCCGTAAAATTTCTGCTAAAAATTTTTCAAATTTAACAAATCGAGGAACTTGCCTTCGTCATTCTCTAGCCTTCACACAATCTTTTATGTAGGACAGCCCGTTTATAAGGATCCTCGTTCATACAACCATTCATATGGAGCGACCAAGCCATTGGGATCCATTTCACTCACGACAGAGAGCCCGTTTATAGGGATCTTCTTTCATTTCCAAGGGAAACGAAACGTCTGGTTTGCCAGTAGTCAGTTAGTAAAATATAATTAATAATTAATTAATAACTAATAATTAATAACTAATAATTAATAATAAATAATTAATAGTTAGTAATTAATAATTAATAATGATTAAAAACGTCCTTGTTCTATGCAAAATTCGTCGATTTGTTAATTTTCAAAATTTTGTTGCAAAAGCCCTACGGCTCATGTCAAAATGGCACTGAGTGATTTGGATTACCCAATACCTATATACCCTTTACAACCTTTATATTTACTATATGAGTCAACCTCTGAGATTCGTGCTATTCGGTATAATAGAAGAAAATGTCCTTGTATCGAATTTAATTTTAACTATTAAATTCGAAGAGCTAACTTTAGTGATCTTCTTGATATAAGTAAAAATTACCGAAACAAAAAAAAAATGTATTTTGAATTATTTCCAAGTGCATCTGCAATTTATAACAGTGCAAATAATGTGTAGTGTGATGTTGGAAGTTTAATTTTTTGTATAAACTAAAATTGATGGGTTAACTGAGACGTCTGGTTTTGCTACAGTTATAAATTTCTGATCAGACAATTACTTATCAAGTGCATATGGTGGCATTACCCATCTCCTCCATATGGGAATGGCACATGGTCCATTTCATACATCAGACAAGGACTTATCATGTGCATATGGTGGCATTCTGGTACAAACTCTACGATGTCTTGTTATTGGCCAATTAATAAAACACTCGATACATCAAAATATCTCAATGAATTTGGAAAAAATGTATCTTTTCCATCTATTTTCATCATTTGGGCTATTTCGTACACTAGGCAAGTGCTATTCACTTCTTTGTTGTGGCGTTTACATTTTTAAGTTTGTATTTGTTTTAAATTTGATTTACCTAAAATTTTATGTTTAAAATATTTTATTCAAAATTCTTATAAGAATTGAATTTTACACTGTAATAACAATACATATACATTTTTTGTTATTTTTATAAACTTCACAGCCGTATCTGATAGCATGTTTTTGAGCAATTACCAGAGGCTTAATTGTTTCATAATAAGTCCCACCCCAGCAACAAATACCGTGACGCAATCCGGACTCAATTAGAGCGTGATAAAATATGTTTAAGACACTGAGTGGGCACTGGGATCTCAGAAGGTACATCCTTGTAATACACGAGTGAAGTGTATTTTTTAATTCAGTTGTGTGGCATTTCCAGTTTAATTGACAATCTACGGTTATAATTCTAAGTATTTTACTGTTTTCACCGACTCTATTTTTAGACAATTCTGATAGCATGGATCTTTTCTATAGAGCATCGAAGGTCGTGATAAACTACATCCTCATTAATCGAATAAAACTCATTTAGATTAAATATCATTGCTTTAGACTTGGAACTTAATTACAGTTTGTGCGCTGCAAAACAATTCTCTTATCATTAAGACAACATTTAGATATCGATAGAAACAAATCAAAGGCTTCTGAAATGTTTTTTTTTTTTTGATAAAAAGGAATTCCATGACTCAGACAACAACAATTCGTTCAACTGGACAAAATTAATTCTATTATTTTTAACGATATGTGCTTGTTTATTTGATTTCACCTTACATCTTTGGGCAACAAATTTATAAGAATAGAACAATAATTGATCAGTAATGCGCAAATCCTCAACAAATCATTTAATCTCAATATTAGAAATCCTGAAGAAAACATGGTCAACGCAAGTTGGCGAAGTGTAAGATATTCTAATGGCTTCATTTATACCTGAAATTAGACAGTGATTTGACATTATAAATTGATAATCATCAATTTGCGTGGAGCGGTTTAAAGTATTGATGTTAATATCCCCTATGATTAACAAATTGTTGGACTTAAATGTATCTAGTAGCAATAGTTCATCCAGAAACAACCCAAAACTATAACACTAAAGTCTAAAAATACAAGCAACAATCAATCGCCAATTACGTCAATAGATTTAAGTTCAAAATAAGTGGTAATTGTTATTACACTAATTAAGATGATATGATTCCATTTATTTTCATGGCGTCTAAGAGGGATCACTCTTTGAAGTTTGACCGAAAAATTTGAAACTGTGGAAATTAATAACGAAGTAATGAAAAAATTATGTTTGTATCTAGGTGCTGACTTTTTCACCAACCCCAGAGAGAGTAAAATTCTGGCCTTTTCCAACAAGAGGCCGGGTGGAAATAATTTAATTTTTCGGGTTAAAAAGCAATAATAAAATAAATAGGCTCATTCGTTTTGATAACAATTTAAAAGATATTGCAGTGATTTCACAAAGCAGATTTGTGTACAGGTAATCGCAGTTATTCCAATTTGCAACGCTTACCATAAAAACTCGAATATTAAATGGTCGTTGCAGTTTCACCGAGCACCGAATAAAACCGAGCAGTGTATGCGCTTTTTAAAACGCGTTGTTCTATAACTGCATAACCAGTAGCCAACAGAAAAATATTTGCTATAATAGTACTTTTGTTAAAATATTGTATGTTATAAAAATTTGGGTTTGGTTGTATCATAAGCAAAACAAAAATAAAATAAATTAAAATTTAATAAGAGCCAATAATAGAAAAAAATAATTCACTTTGATGGAATAATTTTCTAACGGCCGGTTTCACAAAAAAAAAATCGATCTCCAGTTAAGTAATATTTCCTCCCTTTCTTTTTTATGAAATTGCATTTGGTTTCATTCACTACAAATTGAATGCAAGTTGATTATATTTTTTTATATAGAAATATTTAGCATTAAGCTAAATATTTAGTTGGGCGAAATTGGGTAGTTAAATATTTAATTTTAACTTTAAATAGTTAAATTAGCCTGCGTTGAATTTGTATTAAGAAATAAATTGTAATTTCAAAAAGAAGAACGATATGAAATATTACTTAACTGAAGATAGCCTCTTTGTTTGTTTAACCGGCCATAAACTTCAATTATTTCTTTGTATTTAATTTTTCAATCGTGGTTGTGTATATTTAGCGCAAACTGCTTCTTTACAAGCACTATCTGATTCCCGCGTAGCCATCCGTTTCTTTGTCTTCGACTCCAAACAACGATTATATTTTGTTCGCCTCAAGCTAAATTGACTGATCGACTATCCAACATCTAATTCTTCAACTGGGCCGCAATTTTTTCCTTAAATAAAGAACGCTCATGATAAAAGAAGGATGGGCAAATCTATTTATACGAATCGCCCCGGTAGCGTTTATTTCCTTCTCTTTCAAAACATCAATTAAGGCGTACAAAGTAAAATAATTCTCAGTTGTGCCCTTTTTTCGAGTTTTTAACAAATGGAAAACAATTGCTGCCCAAAGACGAAATTTATGTTTTAAGTTCGGCGGTATTTCTGTATTTGGTCCTTGAATAATTTTCTAATTTTATGGCTCGCCGCTCTGTCCGCACAGTATGTAGACTTTTAAGCTCCGAAGGCAAGGTTTTCTTGAAATAATTCTATGTTTTTCTTATACATGTACATTTTAGATCGTGTTCAGGCTAATGTTGCAATAGACGACAGCGAGTTTCGTTTTTCATGGGTAAATTTGTTCGTAGGGCATGAAAACGGCTTTTGAACATCACGTCGCTCACCAATTGGATATCAATAAACCTATCCCAGTACATTTTGTATAATAAACTTTTTTACTTCGGTGACATTGGTATATTTTTAAAATTTGTCAGGGCAAATATATTTGTGTATTGAACCATTAATAGGAACAGTTCATTGGTAAAATATTTCCTAAAATATTCCCAATATTTCCTAAATTATTATTCTCTGTAGACACTAGAGTGATACTGGCAATTGGAATTGGGCTCATTGGATTTGGTTCTTCCTCTACAACAGTATCATGATCTATAATTTTTTTTCGGTTTTTTTTATTTTACTCCGGCTAACTTCAATCTCATGATTTTCTGGCACATATTCTTCTGGAAAGTCGCAAAAGCTTCCGGTAATTTCTTGTTCGGATGATTCATCATAGCTTGCCATTAGCAATTGGCGAATGGTCTCTTCCGGTGACTCTGCATATATCCAAATTATCTAATTAAACTAATTGAAGTTATCTTGAGTAAATAATTTTTCTAAATGCTCATTTAAATAAAATATAATCGTGATAACTGCAATAAAAATAAAAGTATGCACCTGTTAATAACTTTTGTACAGGGCATTGTCGACTTCATTTAACACTCCTGGAATTCATCATTTTGGTAACAGGATAGTTTTACCATCCACACTTTTCCAAGCCCGTTTCAGCACACCGTTCTCTATCTTCAATTTGTCCCACTGCGCCCAGTAGGTTTTTAGCGGTTGGGAAGTTCCGGATATCTCCGTACCACGCAGGTTTCTCTTCTTTCCTAATCCAAGCTCCTACTGGAGCGATCATTCCTCAATAAGTTACTCGTGTATACCATAGTAAACCTTCATTGTTTATTAGGATTATGCCATGGTTTTCTTCTTGTTACGAATTTTTAGGTGATTAATTTTTGCAAATTCTTAATTTTACGATTTATTTTTGTATTTTATATAGAAAACATATTAACTTTAATGAAAAATCGGTAACGTAACCGATTTTAATATTTCGGAGAAAGGGTAGATATTTTTGAATTTTTATTAACTGAATGAAATTGATGTGATATAATTAAGCGATTTAATGTATTATATATGTATATCTACTTTGTCTTTATCGATTATATTACTTAGTATTTTATTCAAATTATATATGTATTTAGCAATAACTGAGAATCATTAAAAGGTGAGTTTAATTCAACAAACGTATTAGATAGATTAACCTATGTTTAACGGAGCGCACAGTTCAAATCAGTTAATTTTTCCACTTCCTACAATCATAATTCAACGAAGCATCCCCCCACCTTAAACATAATATTTCTCATATATAGCTTATAAAATTAATGTGCAAAAATTGCGATAAAAATAAAATTCTTCATTCCAATGAAAACAAATCAACTAGAATCTAATTTCAAATGAAGAAAGCGCACAAGACACTAAAAAAAAAAAAAAATGTCATATCATAAATTCCTTTTCTTAGTAAGTGTACATATACACAAGCATGTATAGCAGAATTTATTTGCAGTCATAACACTTTCTTATGAAACATACATGTACCACCGTAAACCAAGTAGATTTAACGTTCTTATGTGAACTGAACAGTATACGTTTTATACTGTGCGAGTAAAATACAAAAATTTGTGATATGTGAGATATCAATGAAACATAATAATCACAAAGCGGTTATATTTTGGAATTTTCTCGTTTTCATTTTTCACCTCTTTTGCTTTCATCGTTCAGCTGATTTTGTATTCTATAGTGATGTGAAAAACTCTAATCTTAAATCAATATATGAAAATGTTGAGTATGTGTGTTTGTAAGAATGTTTATGTTATTTATTCATCAAATAGAATTACACACTATCGCATCCAAAATGTTGATTGAAATTTTATAGTTTGTCTTTTCGTATATTTAGTTTCTTTAGTGTGTGGATATAAAAAAAAAAACTGTAACATATAAAGTGAAATTGATATGGATATAAAGAATCACTTTTCTTATTTTGTTTTCTATTTTTTGCTTTTTATTGATCGGTCGATAAAATTAAATATTTAATGTATTAAATAAATGGATTAGATTGCGATACAATGACTCAGACTACACGGTTTTATACCGTTAGGGAAGATTTTCACACATTTTCATTGCAAGAGTTTCAAATTGATTTAGATGCTTGCTTTTTGTAGGGAAATGGTCGCTATTTGACAACTACACTATTAAATAACCATTACAATTATATTCCAATACACGGAATTTGATGAGCTGGTAGGCAAGGTGAGCATTAGATTGATTGAAATCGATTGGCCTTTTGCACTGAGCGCCATTTACGGCCTTCTTAATTTTTAGTTTGGACGAGGAATAATGAAATAAATGAACTGATAAGAAGTTATGCGAATAAACTTTACTTGGGTTGTACGATTTAGCTAATTGGTCTAATCGACTTTTTTTTGTGTTTATTAAAACTGAAAGCATTTTATTGCTTAGAGTACCTATTACCGACCGCGTAATGACCGAATTTTGTTTCCATTGTGCCAGCTGCACAGTCATTAAATAAGAATGAACGAGTTCTAAATATTTTCCTCAAATTCCTTTACTTTCATAGTACCTTATCTCGGTTCGAATCACCTTAAGCGTAAATCTTTTTTTGAAATTTTTAGCATTATTTATTTTATTATTATTTGCCCAGTATTTTTGCAACTTCTCTTTCATAGAAAGTTTTGCCTCGGGTTCTATCATCATCGGCTCCGTGAAATTATCTTATGATAACCCAAATTAGATGTCGTTCTTAAATCAAAAATTGTGTTGTCTTCACCTTCACAATTGTCAAAAAAGTTTCGCATAAATAAATATGGTTGCTCCGGAACACGTTGCAGAACACTTTTTTAATAGATCTGAATTCTTTTTGGTGAATTCTACAAACATATATTCTAACACTATATCTGTATTGTATAAATTTGTCTTCTCGGAGCATAAACTTTCGACGGAAAGCTTTACTGGAGTTAATACGGCTAAGACAATCTGCACCGTCATAATTTCTTCTTGTGTAAATTGGATACTACTATTTATGTCGATTAACGATTTTACACCGCTGCTTCGAAGTTTATACAACAGAATTCTAACATGAACAATAGGATGTGCCATATTATTTTTGTGCCTAAAATAAGCATTCTTACTGTCGCCCGTACTCTTATATCGTCTTATATTGTCGACGAAAAATTCTAACGAATGTCCTTACTTTGGCAATTATGGGCTTAATTGTGTCACTAAGCTGAATTTCCGCTGTATTCACTGCTATTTCTAAATCACATTCAAAATCTGGCATCTCCACATAGGCCGGTTCTTCGGGTGGTTCGGGTTCATATGAGCAATTTTTATAGAGAATGTCAATCACTGCCAATTGTAGTCCGGGTGCCAAACAATTTTTCTGGACAGAAAAAATTTGACTCCCAATTTTCTTCACTACAGACGCACCATCCGTTAAAATAGCCACAATATCCGATTGAAGTTGTAATTCGAAGTTGTTCAACCTTAATTGCAGAATCGCGATGCATTTTTCTGTTGGCATGGCTCCAACGATTCATAGTCGAATCATATAATCATATTCGAAACCCCACTCACCGACTTAGGAATCTCTCTTTACCGTGGTCGCAAACCCTTTGACTTACATATAGTATTGTAAGAAATACTATCACAGGCAGCAGTTATAGTCAAAGCTGCAGGTATAAGGAGTTATCCATTTTACCATCAAAATATGTTGTAATAATTCCAGTGATGCATATAGGTTTAGTCTCAGTAGAACTTTCAGAAGATTTTTGTACTATAGAGTGCCATAAGTTATTTGAAAGATGAGAAGAAGAGAGCTTTCGGTTATTAAAAATGCAGAGATATACGATTGAACAATGCGTATTTATTGCCAAAAATTATTTTAAATTTGGTGAAAATTATACAGAGGTTGTAAAAAAATTTTCTACAGAATATGGAAAAGAAAATTGGTCTTTAATTGTGGCTATTCGGAAGATTCTTCAAAATTTGTGGAAACTGGTTCGGTGAAGGATGAAAAAAGCAAAATATACCATCGTACTGGTTGTTCAGAAGAAAATATTGCTGCTGTAAGTGGTAGTGTTAATGAGAGTCTAAAGCAATCTAGCATCATCGTTCACAGCAATTAGACATTTCACCAACCAGTTGATGCAGAATTTTTCATAAAGATCTTCATTTGAAGATATACAAAATTCAGATAAGCTAAAAAATAAAGCCAACAGACTTTGGATTACGCCGCTTGGCGAAGCAAATTTTGAACTGGGTGAATTTAACAAAATTGTCGAATCTGGGCTGAAGGAAATCTACGAGAAATAATGGAAATCCACAGAAAATGATTTTATGGTGTAGTTTTTTCGGGCTGGTGGGTGCTAATTGAACCGTATTTTTTCTGTTTTTTTTTTTTTTTTTTGGGAAACGATTGCTGTTACTTAATTGGAAGGTATGGATGTCAAGAATATATGGTTTCTGTGGGATGATGTTACATGTCATACAGCAACAGAAACTACTGATTTTTTTGCGCGAAAGCATTGGTATTCGAATAATTTCTCGAAGAGGGAACATTAATTGGTTGCCTAGAACTTGCGATGTTGGCTATTTGAAGGCAAAAGTCTATTCTAACGATCCGCAAACAATTGATGGGTTAAAAAAGAATTTTAATAATTGTATTCAAGAAATTGAGTAGCAGCTATATAGAATGGTAAACCTACCGTACAGTAGCAGAAGGCCACTTACAAGACATTATTTTCCATTACTAAACCGGAACTTTTGTACTATCATTTGAAATACAAATTTAGTATTAACCTCAAATTTGGACGCCCTTTAGTTCACAGTACATATATACATATATCAAGTTCGGAAAAAAAAAATAAACAAATAAAAACTTAACCTAGATTACTTACCTCAGATTTTAGAAAATTTAATCAGTAAAAATATAAAAGGCTGAAACCACATAAGGTGATCAGAACTTCGTTTTTCATTAATTCTATTCAAGAATCATTTTAAAATCCCATTTCCAATGCACAAGCCAAATTTCATCATAATTGGTTGATAAATAGGCAGTTCCATTATACTTGGCCATATTCCAGAACTTAACCTAAAAATCATACAAATATTTGTTGTACATACATACAAACACTTATAAAGATTGCTCAACTGCTCACTAACCACTAATCCAACCTCAACTCAACCCCAATTCAACCCGCAAACAGCCGCCAACTCAACCCTCTACACAAACTCAAACTCTCTTTCAATTCAATCCACAAACCAGCATATTCAAAATTAGCCAACTGCTCACTATATCTTAATCCAACCCCAACTTAAGTCCAACTCAACTTGAACTCAACCCGCAAATTGATATACCCAACCCTCTTGACACACAGACTCCAAAAGCTTTTCAAATCTCGGCTTCGACCATAGGAAAAGATTGGCAAAAAAAAATTCTAAATCGAACAAGCCGTTCTCCAGATACCTACCCATGGGTAGGTTACAGACCAACAGACATCCAGACATCCCGACCACAGAATACAACCAGAAGAGACATAACGCTGTTTTTGTATGGAAAAATTTGGACTCATTTTTTTGACCTTGATTTGCTGAAGGTAAGAGAAAGTTGGGTAATGTATTCTTTGGTTTACTGGTTTTGATTTGAAATAATAAAAATTGAGAATCCTTAACAGTGTAGTTAGTGAAATTATTTGACAAGTTTTGTTTTGACAGCATAATTTGTATTAACTACTATAATATTCAAACTAATTATATTTCAATGTCCAAAAAAGAAGGTAAGATGAACAAAAAATTTGGTCCTCGGAATGTCTATTCTGTTTAATCTTTCTTCTGTGTCCAGACAGACGGACGGACATTTTTTTTTTTTGTTTTTGCTTTTTTAGACTCAGGGACAACCATATTTTTGATCATTTTAGACCGAAGTAATTGGTTAATATTTCTATATCCAGGTATTTTGAGCCAATTGATATGGTAGATACCCAACCCTCTTGACACACAGACTCCAGAAGCTTTTTAAATCTCGGCCATGACCATAGGAAAAGATTTACAAAAAAATTTTTAAATCGAACAAGCCGTTCTCGAGATACCCATGGGTACAGACCAACAGACATCCAGACAGACTGACGGACATTTTTTTTTTTTGCTTTTTTAGACTCATGTACTTTCAAAACGTCGAGAAGAAAGGTTTTGGACCTGTCAAATGTTTGATCATTTTTGACCGGATTTCATACTTTGGTCTTTTTAGACCGAGGTAATTAGTTAATCTTTCTATAACCAGCAGCTGTATTCTGAAAAAAAAACGTAACTTTATGATTTACGTTTTTTATGACAGTTAAAAACGTGAATCGCAAAATTAACGTTATTTCCTATTCTGACCGATGAAAAACGTTCACGTTCCCGACGTTAAAAAAACCCACGTTTTTTTGGTTGGGTTTTTGAAAGGTTTTTCAATTTATATGACAAGAAGTAAGTAATTTAGCAAAAAACTATATATTTTTTATTATTAAAACGAAAATAATTTGGTTGCCGTAAGTTTTAGAATTTAATAATTAAATTGGCGAACACCAACTACAAGCAAACAGCGGGATAAAGGAAGTATTCCGATGGTTTGAACTAAGTAAAAGAATAATGTTAATGTCTTATTACCAAATAATTTATTTTTGTTTTTCTAGTAGCTTCGTATAGAAAATGTACAGCAAATCCGAACACGGTTTGGCCAATCCGGCCTTGTTGTTATTTCTATAATACATTATTATTAACCTAATGAAACCATCACTATATATTGTGTCATTTAAAATCAAAAAATTTTTGTGTTCGGCCAGCATCCAGTGTCGCCGTTGGTTTGCTTGAAGATACCTTTTATTTCTGTTATATTTACAAACAGACTTGTATACTATTAAAATTGTTGTCAAATCGCATAATTTTACAGAACATTTTTTCTGTTTTCCAGTTTTCTATGTTTTTTCGATGTTCGTGACCGGTTTTTTTATCGGAAGAGGAATTTGACAAAAAAGAAACGTTCACTTTAAGGAATATCGCGTTACCCATCACGTTTTTTTTTACTTTTTTTCAGAATACAGCTGCAGGTATTTTGGGTCAATTCGTATGGCAGGTACCCGAAGTGTCGGGATTTGAGTGCTTGACACACAGGTTCCAAAAGATTTTCAAATCTCGGCTTCGACCATAGAAACAAATTTGCAAAAAAAATTCTAAATCGAACAAGCCATTGGTATAGACCAACACACATCCAGACAGACGGACGGACATTTTTTTTTTTTGCTTTTTCAGACTCAGGGACTTTCAAAACGTCGAGAAAAGTGATTTTGGACCTACCAAATTTTTGATCATTTTTCACAGAATTTCATACTTTGGTCTTTTTAGACCGAAGTAATAATGTAACTTAGTTGAAACGAATCTTCTGCTTCAACCTAATAATTGGTCTTAATTTGCATAGTAGGCGGGGTAATGCATCAAATAATAATTTATTTAGTTAAAGCTTACCCAAACTATTAACATAAGCGCTGTGTGGAATTGTGGATATCTGGATAGTGGATATTTAAATTATTTAATCCATTTGAGTTGAACATTGTTAAAGTGAGTGTGATGATTGGCAAGAATTGTATTCTTATGCACTTAGTTCTTTATTGGTTATTTCTCGTTTCTCGAAATATCATATAAACGAATTTTCTGTAAGCAAGTTTCACATCTTATAGATTAACATGCGCACCAGACAATTTTATTTCGACGGGCTAAGTAATCTTCTAGAAACAATTAAGCTTATTGTTAGCCGCCAAGAAAGTGCTTGAAAGCCACTTTGTTTTTACAGCTCTTTACTTTCTAAGAGATTGCTTCTCAACTGTGGATAACTGGTTTTAACAAATTCAGCGTTAATCTAAAACTTGAGCATAATATATATTTTATACAATGTTTCAAGATAACCTACTACAATTGCACAAGTGCAGAAATACATTCTGCTTTATTAACAATGATAAGTTATAATTTATTGTTTAAGTTTAATAATGTATCAGTTCGTCACATACCGTTGAAAATGTTTGGTCGAGAAACGAATATTTCCGACGAAAATAACTAGCAGCCAATAAACCGGTCTCCTTTTTAAACATGTACTTACACGTATAGCGTGTTTTATACATACTAGACTACTGCTCCAATATAAACCAGATGATAATAAATAATTTACACATGCTTTTACACTGTACATACATACCTGTGGTCAAGTGGAAGTTGCTCGAGGGATTCAAGTTGGCACTTGCGGCCAGCTACGTAACTTGCAACTTTCATAAGTGCTCATGTTACCTCTACGTGGTGACCGCTGGTAACTAGATTGCTGATTCTTTGGCTTCTATAGGCTAAAACACGGCGCTAAAGGAGTCAACCTTAAACAAATCGCTGGGCTAGGTTAAGGTGTTAATCGTACCGTGCCGATAATCGACTAGACTGGGGGCCCAGCTTTAAAACTAGCTAAGTCGCTAACGATGGATTAAGTAGCCTTATCTGTGGCGGGACTGCGGATCTCTGCACAGATGGACACTTCTTTTTCCGCTACTCGTGGGAACAATTATGCATCTTCATAATAACAAAAAACAACAAAAAGTGTCCGGCTCTCTAAAAAAAACGGAAAATGTGGACAGCGAGACTCGGGTCTGTAGGCCTGACTCTAAGTCTACAAATAAACAACGGGACATAAGCTAAAGCAAAGCTAGTCCCTCCACTCGGGTCACCAAATCTGAGTATACAAATACAAAGCGGAACCAAAGCACAAACGAAGCTGGTTCCTCAAAACCAACCTATAATACTAGGAGGAAAAGCTGGAGGGCCCTGGTTATGATAAATAACATCTCGCAAGAAGACAGAACGGATAAGGATAAATCCACGATTGCGTGGGCAAAAACAGTCACCGAGAAAAAGTCGGAAGGCCCTTCAGCTGGCTCACAGCTTAAAAGAAATAGATCTCAGGAGCAAAGTCCTAAGATCGCAAAGCGAACAAAACTCCATGCTTACGCTATGAGGCCTTTTAACGAGGTCCCCAAGGATCAGCTGGTTGTGGCAGTTATTGACAAATCCCAAGAGGATGGGAGTATCACGCCCGCCAATTGGGAGAAGATGGAAGGAGCCTTAGCCACCACCTACCTGAAAGCCCTGTCGGAAAATCCAGGACCTGCTCCGACTTATCGGGCGCGGCCTGGCACAGGAATCAGGTGAAACTGACTGCCTGTAAAGATCAGAGGCCCCTGCTGCTTTATAAGAAGGCAGTCGGGGGACTTAGTGAGGTATGGCCCGGAGCCAGCCTTGCTGTGATTGATAGGGAGGGGATCCCCCACACACTAAGGGCTAGGATGAACATCCCTTCTCCAGTTGTTGCAGGTTGGCAACCCGGAGTTACTAACGCACAACTGGAAAGTTACTAAGCTCGAGGAGACAAAGGCTAAGTATAGGTCAATTGTTATCATCTTGAACAGGGAGTCACTGACTGCATTCGAAAAACCAACGGTTTAATCAACTATGGTTTCAGTGAAGTCACACTCAAGGTATATAAGAAGTATGCGGACAAGCTGGAGGCTCCGAAGTCATCTTCAGAAACTACCGCTTTGCTTGATAGCTCATCTGCGTGCGCGAAGGTAGCCAGCCAAGCTGAAACTCTCTCCACGGACACGGAGATGTCAACGTCCATGGAGTCTTTAAAGAGGCTGTCAATGGATTTCTCATCAGGGGATGACTCTGATATTACTGTGGTGGAGAAGAGGCTGTAGATATGAAACTGACATTTCTTCAAGTTAACCTTCACCACTCTAAGGCAGCATCAGCTGCTCTACTTTTAAAAATTAGGAAAGAAGCGACAGATGTCGTCTTTATCCAGGAACCTTGGGTCACTAAAGACAGGGTACTTGGGCTCAAGACTCCCTATTATAGATTGATGCACGCGAAAAAGGAAGGTAAGGTTCGGTCATGCATTCTCATTAAAAATAACATAGGTTGTTTTCTGTTATCAAATTTCAGTAATGGAGATGTAGCAGCGGTCAGCATTGAGGTCGATAAACGAAACCTCTGACTAGTAACAGCCTGGCTTTATGATGAAGTAGATACTCCACCAATCATTCTAGGTGAGCTAATCTTGGAGGCCCAGAAGCGCAAGGCTGAAATCATCCTTGGGACTGATGCAAATGCTCATCACACAATCTGGGGAAGTACGGACACAAATGAACGAGGTGAGTTATTCCTTGATTACATTTTAAGTACTAACCGTCATATATGTAACATAGGCAATAAGCCAACCTTTATAACTAGTAATAGACAGGAAGCATTGGATATTACTCTTGTCTCAAGGTTTCTGGCGATTAGTTTAATAAACTGAAGAGTGTCGGAGGACCACTCCTTTTCTAATCATTGTTATCTACAATTTGAAATGGACTGGACTTCTCCAAAAAGTGCAATCTACAGAAACAGGAGGAAAACCAACTGAGATACCTTTAGAACTATTCTGGGTAATTCACTACCAGTTCCGGTGCCAAAACCTCCAAAAACTGCCCAAGAGCTCGATGGCTTGGTGACGAGTTGTCCAGCGCTTTTAATGAACCGATACTGGGCTCTAGTCCTCTTAGCAGTCCTAGGGGTAAATCTCGGCCACCGTGTTGGTCCAAGGAGATTCGACAAATACGTCGAAAATGCAATAGACTCTTCAAAACAGCACGGAAACAAAATCTGCTGTAGACTGTGACTCCTTTAAGGGAGTCCTCAAAATTTACAAATATCAATTCAAAAGTGCAAAGAGCAGCTCTTGGAGACTATACTGTGGCAAAATTCAGGAGTCTTAAGAGATGTCTAGGGTACGCAAAGTACTAGCAACTGGTCCTTTCATCCCAAGTTATCTTTAACTGCCGGATGGGATATGGACCACTAATAGTGCGGAATCGCTGGAACTTCTGATGGAGACTCATTTTCCTGGTTGTTCCGAATCTGTACCTAGCACATCAGTAGGTAAAAGGGCAAGTAGCCTCAAAGGCTAAATTATTAGCAGAACAATGATCCTGTGGGCGATAAACAGTTTTAAACCATATAAGTCGCCTAGACTCGATAGTATTATCCCTCCGGATATTCAACAAACTACGGATCTAACAATTTCCTGGTTAGAGGTAATTTTTAAAGGCAGCCTAAAACTATGTCACATTCCTAGTAAATGAACAGAAGTGAAGGTTGTTTTCATACCTAAGGCGGGAAAACGCTCACACTGCAATCCAAAAAACCTTAGACCGATTAGCTTTGTCTTCCTTTCTTTTTAAAATACTGGAAAGACAAATAGAAGCTCATATTAGAGGCATGATTGTGTCGGAAAAGCTGTCCAAATCTCAACATGTCTATTGCAAGGGAGATCTGTAGAGACTGCTCTTCATTCTCTCGTATTTTTCATTGAAAATTCTTTCGAATATAGAGACTACGCAATGGTGACCTTCTTGGATATTGAGGAGGCCTTTAACAATGTGCTTCCAGGGGCTATAACTCGGGCACTTTCAGATCTGGTAGTGGATGAATCACTCAAGGACTGGATATATCAGATGCTAAGAGGCAGGATCATAAATGCCAGTTTTGGGAAATTCTCCGTCAGAACATTTGCAAGCAGAGGTACACCGCAGGGTGGCGTACTGTCCCCCCTACTTTGGAACTTGGTCATAAAAGACCTGTTGCTGAGACTGGAGGGCGGTGGCTTCAAGGTGGATGCCTATGTGGATGATGTTGCTATTGGTGTCCGTGGTAAATATCCTGGCACCCTTAGTGAGCTTATGCAAAATGCCCTGGGCACTCTTTCATTATTGGGCAATGGCTGTGGGTTGAATGTGAACCCACACAAAACCGAATTCGTTCTCTTCTCTAGGAAATATGAACTTCCTCACATCGATCCTCCCACTTTAAATGGGTTCAGCTTGACTTTTACAGTTAAAGCGAAGTTTCCGGGTCTCGTTTTGGATAGCAAATTATATTGAAAACCTAATACTCTGGAAGGGTAAAGAAAGCTTCGGTAGCGCTATACTCTTGCAAAGGGAAAGGATGCGGGCTGGAGCCCCGCATCGTACATTGGCTTTATACCGCAGTAGTCAGACCCATACTCTTGTATTTGGTAATAGTCTAATGGCCTGCCCCGGACAAAACTGTGAACCAAAACTGTTGACAAAAGTTCAGAGAACAACCTCTCTGTGGATCAGTGGTGCACTGAGGAGCACATTCACTCATGCGCTGAGACTCTGCTATTTTTAACTCCTCTAGATATCTTTGGGAAACAGTTGGCAGCTTGTACTGCCATACGGCTGAAATCCATCTTAATGCGGACCTGCAACAATACAGGGCACTCATCTATTTTGTGCAACAAACAAATTCCCAAGACCACCGACTATATACTGGCCCGTCACTATCTTTTGACACCATCTTCCGGACTAGGATCCCATCCAGGGAGGACTGGATGATGGCTGCAGTTTTCGAACCAGGAGTAATAAACTTCTTCACTGATGGTTCAAAACGGGACGGGAAGGTCGAAGCTGGAGTGTTCTGCGAGGAAATTCTGTTAAATCTCTCCTTCCGTCTCCGCGACTACTGTAGCATTTTTCAAGCTGAAGTAACTGACATAATGGAAGTCGTAGACTGGTTGAGGTATAATGTAATATCAGTTTGTGATATTCGCATATATACGGATAGTCAGGCTGCCATTAAAGCGCTTCAATCGCACCTTCTCACGTCGAAAGTAGTCCAGAACTGTCTCTTATCTTCATCACATTTCATAAGTAAAGGGAATATAAACGCCGATGAACTGGCTCTACATGGTACAATGGACGACATTTTAGAAAGCAGAAAGGATATTGAAATGCCTCTTGCGGTACGCAAACTGCTGCTTCAGAAAGAAGCTAGCAAGCTGACGAATGACAGATGGTCAAGTATCGCTTCTTGCGTAGTAACTCGGCAGGCCTGGCCAAAGTTGGGCTTGGCGAGATCCAAACAGCTGATCTCTCTTCAGCGAAGTCAGATCAGTGTGGTTGTTGGAGTGATTACGGGGCACTGTCTCATAGTGAGGCATGCGAGTAGACTTGGTGTCTTCTCACATGACTACTGTCGTAGTTGCGAGGACGAAGAGGAGGTACTTCATCTTCTTTGCACCTGCCCTCGTCTGGCACGAAACAGACTAAAGTTTCTAGGGGCATCCCTCTTCAAAGGCCTGCCGGACCTCTATAGGATGGACTTCAGGAGTATTCAGCGCTTTGTTAACATCTCAAAATGGTTCCAATGAGCTGGAGGAAATAATTATTGTGGTATGGCTACGGACCATTTTTTTGTGTCTATGCCTGGTCCTAGTGGTCCGCCACCCAAACCTAACCTAACCTAATAAATTGGCGCCATTCTTGGTCGATGAACTCTTGAGGCGTGACGAATTAGATAAACCTATTTGACGATCTTGTCTGTGTTTGGCACCCTGATATTGCACCACAGTCACCAATTCCAACAAGGTAGTTTGAGTTGAATAAATTTCAAATCGGTCATTGTAGCAATATGAATACATGAAAACAATGACTTATCAATGTCCGGCAAAATTGAAATGACATCTTTCATACTTCGTGGCTCGGTATACAAGTTAACGAAACGATGTTTTGGAGAGTTACAAAAATGAAATTTATTTTTCAAATTTTATATTATTACACTTTTTTAAAAATATCAATTTGTCTTTTTTATTTAAAAATAAAATAGTAACGTCAGCTTTTTTATATTGACGTTATGTTTAAAGAATTTTATTTAGAATGTTGACTTTTTGAAACACGTTCCGTTGACACAGCGTTTATGGTATATGGCTTGTTACTACATAACAAATATGTTTCCAATAATGTCTGGGAATTTGGTTGATGCAGCATTTCTGATGTATAGGATGTTGCTAACTAACATTACCAGATATATAGGATAAACACTGTTCAGAACAAAATTTTTAATCAATATCGATTGAGTGCGGGAATCCCTTAGGGCATACGGCGATCTTCTTCCAATGCATGCCTTGAATAAGGACCATCAGCCGACTGAACGGTCGGGAACAATTGTTCGTAACAAGAAGACATTGCTTCTTATATAAGTCAAAGCCTAATTAGGCGCAGGAAGATGCAGGATGTGGCGCCACCCGTGCTACTCCTTATGTGAGAATGTCGATGTTTTAAATGAAAACGGTTGCGAATTGGACACGGTGTGAATATTCAATGATAACGGAATCAACGCTTGCAGTGCCAACAAAACAAAAGCATTTCAGTAATTCTTTAAATAAGTATGTAAAAACAATCAATAACAATCTTGTTTTTGAACTCAAAATTTACAAATAAAAATAATTTCTAATTCTATAATTTTTAGGATAATTAAGTATAAATTTCCGACGCATTTATATTGTTCGTCTCTGTTCATTGAGGTAGTGTAGAATGGTAATCTGGATTAACAAAAATCAAATTAATTGATGCGTCTGGGAAGCTACTAAGACAATTTAAAAAATGTTTGGAGGATTTTTGGAACGTAAAACGTTAAAAATGTAAACATCCAAATTAGATTGCTTTTCGTCTTAATAATTTCTGAGAATATTTTTATTCATAAAATTTCCAAGATTGGGAGATTTTAATGTTGTTATCTCAAGCCAAGTCACTTTAGTTTGATTTCGTTGCATTTTTTTTTTCTTTAGCCTAGCCTCTTAATCTGGAAAATACGCACGCACCAGAATAACAGTTTTAGTTAAAATACGAAAACTTTAAACCAATTACCACAATTCACCCCCTGTATCATCTCTTATAAATTTATTCATCATTATCATAATCAAACTGAAAATGAAAGGAATAAAGGATTGTAGTGCTTTTTGTGTACCAAAAACAAAATATAAAAAAAAAACTTTTATATCTTAAAATAAAATAAAAACGGGAAAATGGGTTTTCCACAGAGGATTTAGTTTTTAGTGGTGGAGGATGGGATATATACAGCGCCTTTAACATGTTTGTGTTGTTATTTTTGTTCTTGTGTTATGTTCATTCAATTTATTTTGTTTAAAGGAGCATAGCACAAAAAATACAGAAAGCGGATTACATTGCATTACTCAGTTTTGTGTGGTTGTAATTAAAAGGATTCTTTTTGTATTTTGTTTGTTCGTCTTCTTATGTAATGTTATTTATTTGTTTTATGGAGTACTTATTTCGTAAAAAAGTATACGAAAGTTGTTCATATGCATAATAGCTATTAAGACTTGATTTGAAAATAGTAAAAAAAACATGAAAGGACCGTTGTTGGTTTTTAATGGGATGAATCCCGATTTAAGCTTCTAAAGTTGAGGAGGTTTGTTATTTGTTTTAGTAATAATTAGGGCTAACAAATACCAGAATTTCTTAAACCTTTTAGTTTATCCTGATTTATATTGTAGTTTTCAAACATATTACTTATTGGCAGTGGCGGGCCGGTACATGTTTTCAGTACAAATTTAACGATCGTAGCAAAAATATTTTTGTTTAATCCGTAATTCAATATTCTCATCTCTTTCTTTACGTGTCCCATTCTATAATAATCACCAAAATTTTAGGCAACTTGAATTTTTTGTTTTGTATTCAAACATTACACTATTCTAACGACATATGGGAAATCACTTTTTTTCCTAAGACAAACTTTTAAATGAAAACGTTACAAATTATTAATTATGATTTCTGAACATATATGAATGTCGTTTAAGTAAATCGTTTTCATTTTCTTGTAATAATTTATTTATTTAAACCAAAATAAAAAAAAATTTCATAACAACACCATTCTGGTCAAATTAAAATAAAAGCTTACTGCGATTCGTTTGGTCATTAAGTCAATATACATTACATAGATGGCAGTGACGGCAGTGTAAATTCGGAAACATCGTACCAAAAATTAGCACCTGGGGAAATTTCAAGTTCAAAAATTGCAGGAAAAGCAAAACAAATTCACAAAATATAGGAACGTGTGATAATTTTGCGATTAAATAATTTTTTTTCGTATTTTTCTGTAACCATTTTAGACATCTTACGTACACTAGTAAAACTAAAGATAAATTTAGCAAGTATTATTTTAATTTGTCAGAGCCAACTTTGATGTATTTTTCAAAATGAAAGTTCGACAAATATATTTTAGAAATAATTTAATTTTAATATTTCTGCAATTAATATTTAATTAATACCAATATGGCCTTCTTGTATATTGTTCTTAAAGATATGTAGAAAACTTTTATATAAACATTTTATAATATTTTTGCTTTTTTCATTGAAAAACTTGAAGCTAAAAAACACCATTTTTACTATGGATTCCTATGGAAATCAGTGAAAAGTTATACCACTAAAAAAGCTTCTAAAAAATACGTCATTAAGATTATGGCTCTATACTCTAGAAGGCTCTGCTTCAATACCTAATTAAATAACGAAAAAGCAATTTCAATTGGACAGTGAGAATATATGTAATATTACTAATTAATTACTGAACTATCTTGAATAATATCGAAAATTTTGGATAATGTCGGAAAATTTATTAAATCTCGAATATTGGGAAGGAAAAACAAACGAACCTGACATAACATCGAAATTCGAGAACCTATTAAGCGCAAATGTGTGTAATACGCAAGTAGTTACATCAAAAACGAGATAGAGTGTGCCTTTGAACTGAATTGACGTTGTTTTTTTTTTTTCGTTCTTCGCGTACTTGTCAATTTTGAAAAATTTATTATAAATAAATATAAAAATAAAAATATTATTAACATTATTTGTATATATATGCATGATCTATAATATTAATTTAAAGTGTTATATGTAAATAATAATTGTGTGTGTTTTAAATTTTTTACTTGTAGTGGTTATTACAAATTTGTAGCAATGGCTCTGTGCTGTGTATGTAATGTTAAAGTGTCTGAACACTTTTTTACTTGTGCAGGTGAATGCAATAAACTGATTCATTTTGAATGTGCAGGGATTAAAAAACCTGTCTTTGATGCCATTTCGGTAATTCCGAATTTATCTTGGCGATGTGGTATGTGCATTGACGTTTATAAAATTCTCAAGGAAAAGAATGATCAGATGAGTAATTTTATTGACGCTATATCAGTGTCGTTGTCCTTGATAAATAAAACATCTGCTGCCATTAATAATAACGTGGAAAGTTTACTAAAACCAATCCCACCACAACAGTCGTCGTCTGCTAAATTAAAAAAAAAATCAACACAAACTAATTTGGAATTGGCTTCGCCAATACGTACAAGATCTAAGAAAAATGTTAATAATACCATAACAACGGCTACAACTGCGGTTACATCTTTAACTAATGACGGCGATCATATTCCAGTGGTTTCCAGTCCTACTAATTTCGGTGCTTGTACGACTTTCGCTGAAGTGGTGAAAATTCCTGCCGTTGTGCCTGTTGCAGCATCGAATGCACTTGCTTCTCACAGTGGTGCTCCGGATCAACCAAGCAAATACTCAATTGCATCTGTTTTGCCTGTTGCTGCTATGTTGAGTGCTGTGAGTACGTCTGCAAATGCGAACTATATTGATATATCGTGCGGTCCAACTGGTAATATAAAATCGTTGCCATCATCACGAACTATCCAAAAGAACATACGAAATTTTAATATTCGTGGCACTAATACCTCACCAGATATTTATTTTAAATGTTGGCTTCATTTATCAAGATTCGATACTCTTACAACTGAGGATGATATTGTGGCTCTGGCTAGCAAATGCTTAGGTCCGAGTGTTTACAAGGCAGTTAAACTAATTCCTAAGGATAAAGATATCCACGAGTTAGAATATGTATGCTTTAAATTGGGGATCAACGTGGAGCTTCATGATAAGGCTCTCAATTCGGATGCATGGCCAACCGATGTATTTATTAGGCCCTTCCATAAGCAAAATTTTTGGACAGGAGCCTCATATGTGAAATTCCGGATACCAGCTGCAGTAGTCAACTCTGCCGAAATTTAAATAACGCAGGGTCAAAGGTGATGCGTCGGCCGAAAAGTTCTGGATAAATTACTTTTACTTCGATGTACTATCACAAGGCCTCTAGTATTCGGGGGAAAGCTAAATTCTTCTTGCTTGGTGTTCTTGATAACGATTACGATGTGATTATCATATCTGAAACATGGCTTACTAAAGGGTTTAATTCAAAGGAATATTTCCCACCCAACTACGTTGTCCACAGAAAAGATCGACATGATTTTTGTACCAGCCTTAAAGGTGGGGGTGTGTTGATTGCTGTTAAGAGTTCGATCCCAAACGAGCTCATTGCATGTCATCCAATTTATGATGTAATTGCTGTTCGGATTAATGTATCCGAGTCATCTATCCTCGTGGTGGCTGTATATGTTCCCTCCGGACCTACTATGGAATGTTATATGGGAATTGTTAATTTCATCAGTTCTGCGGTCATGCCATTGGTTCGTATTAAGGAACAACTAATGATTATAGGGGACTTCAATCTTCCCGATATTACTTGGTTTGATGTTGATGGAGTTTTCACATCCTCTTCTTCTGGCCAGAAAGAATTAGCAGTTACTGATTATTTTGCTAGCTTAGCAATGATGCAGTTGAACCGGATAAGCAATAGTCGGGGCATATTTCTCGATTTGGTTTATTCAACTGATCTTATGTTTTCGGAGATTTTACCTTGTGAAGATTTTACTGGATGTTCGAGCGTTTACCACACTCCAATTACCATATATATATTTTTAGAGAATTGCAACACTACGTGTACTTCTAGTAATTCTTTGCATTTCGATTTTAGGCGTGCGGACTACGATTCGTTAAACGAATTTCTTGTCGGTTCTAATTGGGACTTTCTCGAGCGAGATGAAAATTTAAACCATTCTATTTTATTGTTCAACGGGCTGCTCAAGACTGGTATTGAAAGGTATGTTCCATCAAATAAAAATGGACCTAGGTTTCGTGAGCCGTGGTACAACAAAGAACTACTACGTCTTAAAAAAAAAACGGAATAAGTTCCATTCTTTGTATAAGTTACAGGGCGCTGAGTTTTATTCCAGATTCAACTTAGCTCGTAAAGAGTTCAAAACTTTAAATTGGTTCCTTTACAACAACTACTACAGGATCTGACTTCCAACCCAAAAAATTTCTGGAATTTCATAAATGGTAAAAAGAAGGTTGTTGGGTTTCCTACTCCAATGACCTTTCAGAACTCTTCCGCAAGTCAACCCTCTGATATCGCTAATCTATTTGCAAAATTTTTTGAGTCCGTCTATGAAGTATCTGGGGATTCTGGTACCAAGCTTATAAATAATCGCGATTGCTCTGATTTTAATTTTTTACAGTTTACTGAAGCAGAAGTTTATGATAGCTTATCTCAACTTGATAGTAATAAGGTGCAGGACATGACGGTTTTCCACCTATCCTTATTAAGTATTGTGCAGAGAGCTTAGGCCATCCACTGACTCTAATCTTTAATAAGAGCCTACGTACTGGGATTTTTCCGGATCCCTGGAAACTGTCTTTCATTCGTCCGATTTTTAAATCTGGCAGAAGAAGTGATATCAGCAATTATCGCGGAATCGCTATTCCTGCTGCCATACCAAAACTTTTCGAATCAATGGTACAGAAATTCTTGTTTTTTCATGCAAAAATTTTTATTTCTCCTGCTCAACACGGATTTTACACGGGTAGGTTCACGGTTACTAACCTAGTCGGTTTTTGTCAACATTTATATAGTAGTTTAGAATATAGACAACAAGTGGATGTTGTTTTCACCGATTTTTCGAAGGCTTTCGATAAAATTGATCACTCGATCCATATCGATAAGCTGGATAAACTAAATTGTCAGTTTATCCCCATCAGGTGGTTGCATTCGTACCTGTCTGATCGCTACCAATTTGTTAAGATAAATGATTTTAGTTCTCGCTTATTTCGAGTTACCTCTGGAGTTCCTCAAGGTAGCCACATTGGTCCACTTTTATTCTCATTATTTGTCAATGATGTTGTTGATTGTTTTAAATTCGCAAAATGTTTGCTTTACGCAGATGATATGAAGATATTTGCTCCTATTACTGGAGTTTCTGACTGTGTTAAATTACAAGGTGACTTGAGTATCTTTTGCAGTTGGTCATTTAAAAACAAATTATTGTTGAATGTGGGTAAATGTAGGATTTTATCATTTTCTCGTACACACTCACCTGTTCTTCGGCAATATTTTCTATACAATACCGCTATTGACAGAGTTGAGGTCATAACCGACTTAGGTGTAACCTTTTCTTATGATCTTACTTTTACTAAACACATTGATTCTGTTATTTCAAAAGCTTATATTATGCTGGGTTTCATTAAGCGCAATTGTAAAGACTTCTGCGACCCACTCACACTGAAAACTCTCTATGTGTCCTTTGTTCGTTCCATTCTAGAATATGCTTCTCAGATTTGGTCACCATTTTATCATTGCCATTCATACAAAATTGAGAGCGTTCAAAAACAGGTTCTTTTGTATGCGCTTCGCGGCTTACCTACGCGGCACCAATATGTACTACCTCCTTATAATGATCGTTGTAAATTATTAAAATTACAACGATTAGATCACCGACGAGATGTTGCATCCGCTATCTTCGTTCAAGATGTTCTGACTTCCCGAATAGACTGTGTCGATTTACTGGCTCGTTTCAACTTTTACGCTCCTACACGTTGTTTGCGCCGTCGTCGTTTGTTACATATTGATCCGGTTTCTACAAACTTCGCACTCTCAGAACCAGTTTTGAGAATGTCGCGACTCTTTAATTCGGTTTATGACGTTTTCGATTTTAACATGACAAGAAATTCGTTTAGAAATGAGTTGTTTAGATTTTTGTCTATCATTAAATAATTGTTAAATGTTATTTTTGTGCTAAAATATTGTATAATAACTGTTAATCTTTTTTGCATACCGATTGTATATTTACTGTAGGTTAAATAAATAAATAAATAAATAAATAAATAAATAAATAAATAAAAAAAACAAAAACTCACCCGTTAAGTATCCAAGAATACTCGTGGCTCCTTATGATGGATTGCAGAAAATAAAAATTGTTTGCTGTTACCACACTCACTTACATTACTCACCCTCGATTTGACAATCAGAACCATTCAAAAAAAAATCCCAAAAACTTAATTTTTCTAATTATAACACATTTTTGAAAAGTTATTTTAATTCGTTGTATACCTTATTAGAAGCTGCCTATACTAAAATAGAGAATTCCCAAAACCCGCCTAGCGCTATAATGACGTCTTCTGGCCCCATTTTTTAGGGATTTATATTGTTAATATTTCGAGGTGCTTCAAAACAAAAAAAAATTTCTTGGCATTATAAAATTAATTTTTTGGAACAAAATATAACAATTTTGCAACATTTATTATTTTTTGGCATTATTTGAAGGGAACACAAAAAGTCAACCATTAGAAACAAAAATACGAGATAAATAGGTATCAAATAAAATATTTGGCTGATTACAAATGTCTATACAAAAAATGTTCTTTAAGGAACCAAATAAAATAAAGTGGCGACAAAAATTATCACCAAAATTAATTTATTGCCAACAAATAAATATAGGGCAAATTTATGGGCATACAACTTTTTTTTTTTTTTGTAAAGAAAATTTTATGAGGTTTTCGGAAAAATTAAGTAATACGACCTCGTTTTACGTTATATAAAATTGGTTATTTTAAATTTTCGAATCTCTTTCTTCAATTTGTTACTGAAATGAAACTTTTCTAAATGAGCTACGAAATTTTAGGTTTGTTTTATTCGTTAGACTGGAGTAATGCCTATACTGTCATTTTCTTTTTACAGCGAAAATGTCATTTGAACCATTTTGTTCGGCAAATGATTAGCATCCAATTAATTTTATTCTTTAAAGTTGATTACATTAAACATACATTTAAAAGTCTTTAGCTGTGAATTTGTCATACTTGTAGTGTTACTTTGGGAATTTTACAACAATAATGCTGTGTATTTTCATTCCGGAATGAATAGTTTTAAACCAACTTTTTTTTGGCATAGAATTATTCTAAAAATAATTTAGAATTTTTTTTTTGTTTTTTTACAATATTTAATTTTTAACGTCAACTGATAAAAGTAAAAGAAAATTTTTTTCGGTTTTTATTTTGAGCGTAATTTGTTTTTTTATTTTTATACCAATAACTGCTTAAGTGACCAAAGTAAGGTGGCGTTGCTTTAAACAAAGCGGCTCGTCTACAATATAAAATTATGTTTGTTCTTTGTTGTTTATTTGCGATTTTCATCAACAAAGGCTGAAACATAAGCATGAAGGTAGGCGCATGCACTGAGGGAAAAGATTGCTCAAATTATGCAATATAGATATAAATCAAGTGAAAAAGCTGCTTCAATATGCGCTAAGCGAAAGTTTTCTCAATATATTCTCATTTAAAGAATTAACATCGACAACTTTGTTAATGTTAAAATTACTATGATTAAGAATATAGCGTATAGTTCAAGTAAACCCTGTTTCTTCTTAGTATTTTAGTATCAACATGGAGCATCCACAATTTAACAAATTGTCAATGTTTTCTTGGTTGTATACTGAACTTGTGAATAGGTTTGCTATTTTTGAGAAAATGTTCCGCACAAACTCAAGAAGAATGTGTCTTCAAATTATCAATATTTTTTCGATTAATTCTCTATTCCAGAATAAAATGCATACTTTTATACAGTTAATAGTTCTCTGTGCAACACATATTCTCGATTCTAGACTATTCTTAGTTTTATACAGTTAGTAATTCTCAATTCTGAACTACAATGCTTATTTTTATAATTTTTCATTCTCTATTCAAGAATAAAATATATAGATTTGTTAGTTGGTTATTCTCGATTCAAGATCACAAGGTATAGTTTGATACAGTTAGAAATTCTCAATTTTAGACTCTAATGCTTATTTTTATAGTTTTTCATTCTCTATTGAAGAATAAAATGTATAGATTTAGTAGTTGGTTATTCTCTATTCAAGAATACAATGCGTAATTTTATACCATTAGTAATTCTCAGTTCTAGACTATAATGGTTATTTTTATACAGTTTTTCATTCTCTATTCAAGAATAAAATGTATAGATTTGTTAGTTGGTTATTCTCGATTCAAGAATACAATGCATAGTTTTATACCATTAGCAATTCTCAATTCTAGAATAAAATGTATAGATTTGTTAGTTGGTTATTCTCGATTTAAGACTGAAATAAATAGTTTTATACCGTTGGTAATTCTCGATTCAAGCTAAAATGCGTAATTTTATACACATTAATTCTCTATCCAACACTGAGTGATAATTCATATATACATCTATTATATATATATATATATATATATATATATATATATATATATATATATATATATATATATATATATATATATATATATAATATATGTATATATATATATATATATATATATATATATATATATAAATATATATATATATATATATATATATATATATATATATATATATATATATATATATATATATATATATATATATATATATATATATATATATATGTATATATATATATATATATATATATATATATATATATATATATATATATATATATATATATATATATATATATATATATATATATATATATATATATATATATATATATATATATATATATATATATAATATATATATATATAGTATATATAGTATATATATATATATATATATATATATATATATATATATATATATATATATATATATTATATATATATATATATATATATATATATTATATATATATATTTATATATATATATATATATATATATATATATATATATATATATATATTATATATATATATATATATATTCATATATATCTTTAGTTCTGGTTTCGTCTGTGTCTATTTCGGACGGTTTGCAACTCTGATTTTGAAAATACATCTTCAGGATTCTGGGTATACAATCTCAAAATAAATAAATAAAAAACATTCGTTTAATTTTTATACATACGTTATTATTGGAACATTTTTATTGTATTTTTATAAATTAAACAGCATTGTTTAAACAGCATTGTGCTGATCCAAAATCCACTACAATGGGAAAAGCCATAGATTAATATAATTTAGTAAAATAAGTCAGAATCAAACAATCAATATTTATTTTAATTTTATTAAGTAGTAAAAGCACATATGGAAGCAAGGAAGTGTTACTTCCGTTAGGCAGAAAAACCTCTTATTTTATCGAAATTTTATGCTTACAACAACTATACAGTTTTATCTTATAAATAAATAATTACTTATAGACAATTATACAGTTTTACCTTATAAATAAATAATTACTTATAGTAATATAAAATTATCTAGCATTATTTATAATATATACCCATATTATATATCCTATTTTACTTTAATATATAATATTTTTCATCTTAATTCACTTCTTATTTTCAATTAAGTAAGTGTGAAAAGCACGACTGTGGCCGTATTCTGGTAATTCTCAGGGAATGTGGAATTGGGGGAAAAATGCATCTCAAAATAAAATAGGGAAAGATTTTTCCATAGACAACTTTCTATAGAAAAATTCTTACCTATTCTATTTTACCAAATATGTACAGTATTGTAATCAATTTTTTTTTTAAATCCCATTTCCTTGGAATTACCAGGATAGGTTCACTGGAAGCAAGAAAATTAGTGGTACTTAAATTAGGCATAGTAATCACCCCTTATATTATTTCAAAATTTCGATTATCCTCTATGCTAACATTATTATATACATTTTTTATCTTATATGTACTTTAAAATAATTAAATTACGTTAAATATAATTTTGTTACATAATAATTAAAAGTTTGTTTCTCTAGATATAATTTGCTCATTCCACAATAATTAATCATGAATAGCAACAAGAATATATGTGTAGACACATTTGTAATAAAGGGAATTTCGCATACAGTTTTCCTTGCTGCGTTTTTCGTAATGTTGTTAATTTTAAACGAACAATATTCAAATCAAAAAACTCAGCAATGATACATTTTGAAAGTGTAATATTTATTTAGACTCTATAAGGTAGTAAGGCCCGTAAATCGGATTATTAACTTTAAATCTGTGATATCATATTTGGTGGAAATATCAAAAAAATATAGTTGAAAAAACGTCCATAACTTTGTCGATTCTAAAGGATATTTAATAGCGAATAAAAAAAACAATTTGAAACAGCAATCTATGGCCGCCAATAAACTTTCAAATTTGTACCGTATATCGTCAAATACCGTTATAAATTCCTTTCGTCCATCAACTGCATCCACGACAATCACTAAAGGTTGAAGGTTAAGGTTATATTCTGCATATTTGCTTCGAATAGCTTCTAATTTTTGTTGAAAGGCTGCAGTATCAGTAACTTCTAGGATAAGCGATGAAATAGAATTCTCAATGGTTGGCTTCCAGATGTCCTTCTTTCAACCTTACTAATTCTGGATGTTGGCGGTAGTGCGTAATGTAGTAAGCTTATAATCTTCTGGATTTTTTCGTCTAGAATACACAATCAAAATTACTATCCTTCACAGAAAAAATAATTATTTACTATTAAAATGTGGTAAATTTTGTTCCAAATTTTGTTGTATTTGCAACAATAATAATTTTAATGAAAGCATTAATCATGTTTTTAGCATGACTTGTGAGCTTTGATGTTTACAGTAATTTGGGACGTTGTTCTAAACAACTTTTGTTTGAATTTAGATCCTTCGATTTGAACTAATATAAATTAGTTTAATATAGCATTATTATTATGTTTATATATAAATTAATTAATGTGGTAGCTATATGGGAATTTTTTACGGATAAATGAAAATTATTTAAAAAACCATTAAAAACTCTCACACACATACACAAAATCACATGTATACACTATCCACGATATAGTAATGGCATACTAAAATAATTATAATACATACCTTACTTTATTAGACTTATTAATTTTAATTAATTAATAAAAATGTAAAATTTATGATTTAAAATAATCACACACGAACACGACACTCTTTTTAAAATTGTTACTGAACAATCGCACTACTTAGATTCAAATGTCAACTCGACGAACTAAAAATTGAAACAGAACTGATAGTATTATACACTATACATGTATACAAGAACAAAAACGATCATCATTTTATTTTCTCTTTTGTTCTCAAGAAATCGAGAATATATTTTTCAAAGTGAGTCAAAAAAATACACTCATATAGAGAATAGGATAATAATAATGTTAACAAATAATGACAATATGAAGTTTTATTATAATATTGAGACTAAAATTCATGAAGAGAGTTTTACTTGTTAATTTATGTTGATAAACTTGAGTACATATACAC